>CAWUFW010020401.1:0-152694 GCA_963921515.1 Calotriton arnoldi
GACATTGCCCCTGCCGCGTGGTGCGCCTGCGCAGTACGGTCCCGCTCAGGGTCCCAAACCAAGTTAAAGTCGCCGCCAAGGACGGCAAGGGTAGAGAGGGATCGGAGGAGGGCCCCCAGGTGCAAGTGAAGGAATGCGTCCTGTTTCTGATTAGGGGCGTACATATTAATGAAAGTGCAAGGACCTCGCCCCCAGATCATATGGACCTTAAGAAACCTACCCCAATCATCAGCCATACATTTGGGGGTCGCCTCTCGCCAGCCTGCCTTAAAGAAAATGCCACCCCGCTAGTCTTGGAGGGGGAGCATGCCCAGTATTGGATGGGGTACCTACGGTGAGAAATAAGGTGGGTGTCAGAGGAGAGCAAGTGGGTTTCCTGAAGGAATACTACATCGGGGTCTTGCTGAAGCAGGTAATGCCAGATCTGGCGACGCTTATTAGGGGAGTTCAGCCCCTTCACATTGAGAGAGAGAAATGTAACCGTATTTGTCATACTACAAGAAAGGGAGTACCTCGTGTCCCCTCCACCCAGCCAGGATCCAAGACAGCCCAGGTCCCACCACCGGCCAGGTGCACCCCAATGGGTCTCAGTACGACAACCCCCAAGAACTGAAAGAAGTCAGCCCCCCGTGGTCGCGCATCAAAGGAAGGTAGGCGTGCGGTCAGGAAAGGTAATGAAAAAAGTAAGAGAGGGACAAAAGCAAAAGATCGACTAAGCCCGCCAGGCCATGAGAGACCCCTAAACACACCCCCAAAGAGTTGCAGCATCACAGCGCCTATCCGAGGCACATGCAAAGGAGGGTAATAGATAAAGAATGGTGAAAGAAAAGAAGAAGAGAATAGAGAGAAGAAATAACTAACCGTCCAACTGGGCCAAACAAGTACAGAGTCTAATTGGGACAGCCCAAGATCCCGAAGGTGGGCCATTCCGGAGAAGTCACTCTCCTGTGGGACTCCGATGTGGGGGGGCAGCAGACACACAGGGAGTCGAGGGTCTCCGCCATCCATATCCCTTCCAGTAGTGGATTGAGCAAAGAGCAGCCAGGCCACCGGGCCCGGGCTACGGGAACCACCAGGCAGGGGTCCAAAGTGGAGTCGTAATGGAGAGAGTCACATTGATCAAAGCGTCTAGTTCGTAAAAGACGGGGAGCCACTCAAGGAGCGGATATGGCTGATAATATCTTGCTTGGTCTGTGAGTATTCGAGCCCCTGCGATCGGCGTCTGAATCTGGGAGGAGGAACTGTAGACCACTCCGGGCGAAGAGCGCCAGGCAGTCGCGCACGAGAGGAGGGGAGGTCTTTGTCATCAGGCTCGTCAGGAAGGCGAAGGAGCCGCTGCGCCTCCCGCAGGGATCGGAGGACCCGCCGTCTGCCCTCCCAGGTGAACATCAGAGCAAACAGATGGCCCCACTGGTATTTAATCTCAAGGTCTCCGACCTTGTCCGTCACGGATTTGAATTCCTTCCTCCGGCAGAGTGTGGAGGGTGCCAGGTCCTGAAAGATTTGTATGGACAGACCATTGTAGGAGACCGACTTGACCCCCTGCACCTTCCTAAGAATGGCCTCCTTGTCTGCGAAGAAATTAATTCTTGTAATGATGTCCGGTATAAAGTCGGAGCAATTGCGAGGGCCAGGTACTCGGTGCGCTCTGTCCAGCAAAGGCGGAGAGGAACCCTCGCCCTCCCGAATGGCATGCAGGAGGTCCGCTGTGTACGACAGGATATCTTTCCCCTCCGTTCCCAGGGGAACACCTCTGATGCGTAAGTTATTCCGCAGACTGCGGTTTTCCAAATCCTCCTGCTTCAACTGTAGGGTGATGTTTTGGTCCTCAAGTTCGGATACCTTCTTCCAGAGGTGTTCGAGGTCTTCCGTCCTGGTGTCCATTGTGCGTTCGAGTCCGTCCACCCTGTCGCCTATCTCCGTGACCTCTTTGCTAATATCCTGGAGCCCGGTCTTAAAATCCTGCCAGAGGGCGCCAATCTCGTCCTTAATCTCTTGCAGAAAGGGCGACATAAAGGCCTGGGTAATCGGTACAGCGGAGGTGGAGGACCCATAGAGCGCTGAAGAAATTTAGGGGTCCTCTTGTGGTTGCGGGGTCGCCTTAGACCATAAAGAGGTAACTGGATTGTCGCGGGTGGCCGCGGAATCAGCGTCCTTATTGCCCCTGTTCTTGGGAGACATAACAGCAGAGGCCGGAGAGGCCAAGGGCCCAGCAGAAGAGAAGGAGAAAAAAGGAAACCCCTCGGGGAGGGTGACGGCAGTGTATCAAGAGGCTGGAGGGCCCACTCAGTATGCTGTTGACAAAGGCCGGTCCCCGTAGGATAAAGGGTGAGCACCAGCCGCCACAGAGCTAATAGGGCCAGCGTCAGGAGGGGGATCTCAAAAAGGCCGGAGGCAGCTTACCAGTCAGTGGCAGTAGATGGCGATTGCACCTCGCAAAAGGCAGAGCCCCCCACAGGCCTTCGCCACGCCCTGGGAACAACAGGGAGGTCCCCAGCCAGGAGCCCAGGTGAACGCTTCAGCAAAAAAAAAAAAAGACAGGGGGGTGTGCTCCACAAGGCTGTCGCATGAAGATAGTCTCTAGTCCTCCCCTGGAGCCCCCGTAAGGTGCGCGGTAGCACCCCTCTCCACGCGGCCCCTCCGAAGGCGCAGGTGTCCCCGGGCCCCCTTCAGGCAGTCTTCCCAGGCAGTAGAGAGCGGAGGGGTCAGGAGGGGCAGTCCGGGCGATGCAGGGCGGGTATCCTCAGCGAGGAATCCCACTCAGGGAGCAGCTCAGATCTGCGGCCTGGTAATGTGGACACTGTCTCTGGGGCAAGGGCGGGGGCACCATAGGCCCGAGACCGGGAGGCCAAGGCCAGCAGGGCCCACCCCGCCGCCAGCAAGCGTGTCAGACTCACTCCCCGCATCCGCCTTCTGGATGTGGCGAGCCGCCTGACTAGTGACGCTCAGGCCAGCATTGAGGAATTCCACCGGCGTCAGGTCCAGGCAGCGAAGATGGCCAAAGGGCTGCCGGCCAGCGGTCAGTTCCGGGCTGCGGAGTGAAGAGAGTCCCTGGGCCTTCCCTGGGGCCCCTCTGAACAGCGCAGCAACACCCTCCCCACGCAGCCTCTCCGCAGGTGTAGGTATCCCCCGGCTCCCTTCAGGCAATGTCCCAGGTGATATGGAGCGGGGGGCAGTAGAAGTAGGCCGGATGATGTTAGGCAGGTAGCCTCAGCGGGGACTCCCACTCCGGGGGGGGCTCGAGTCTGTGGCCCAGTAGGGCGTGCACTGGCACTGGGGCGGAAGCAGGGGCACCATAGGCCGTGGTCGGAGCCGGAGTGTGGAGGCCCAGAGCCGGGAGGCCGGAACCAGTGGGGCCCACCCAGTTCCCGGCAAGCATAACAGTCCTTCCCCCTGTACCTGGCCTCCGGATGTAGCGAGCCACCGGACAGGGAACATTCAGGCCAGCAATGTGGGATTCCATCAGTGTCAGGCCCAGGCGATGAGGGTGACAAGGAGGCCGCTGGCCTCCCCGATGGACGCCAAGGATCGGAAAGGCCCCAATCAGCGGCCGGGAGCCCAGACCGGCCCAGCAGCGGCAGCAGCGCCCGGCACTCCCCCACGGGGGCCGACCTCACTCTGTACTCGAAGGTAGGGCCACCAGACATCCAGCCGGCCGCCATCGCCGCCGCCGCCCAAAATGGCACCCAGAAGGAGATGCGCCTCAGCCCACCAGGGGATCTCAGCTCCGTAGGGTCATCCAGGCAGTCCCCCACCAGAAAGGTCACCTGCGCCACACCACCGTGGCAGGACAGGTCATCGGCCTCGATAACAGGCCCGGTGGTCGGGATTAAGAGCGATTACGGGATGGGACGTAGCGGAGACTCAGCAAGACGCGTCTTGCTCCATGCGTGTCATAGCCACGCCCCCCTGACATATTTTTTATGTGAACATGAAAAATTGTTATATCTTGGGCCAGGAGCTGTAAGTCTATCCCATATATCTACCAAACAGTGATTGCTCATAAGATGTTGCATCGCTCTATAAACAATTGGTTTCCTCCCCAAATAGTTTGCAGCCTGGCCATTATTAGTACCCACATCCAGATGAAGATTAAAATCGCCACACACGACCAGAGGGGCGGGCCATAAGGCCAATTCCACCACCAATTCTTCAAAAACGGCTGCTTCGTCTACGTTAGAGCCATAGATACAGCATAGGGTGAAGTTAGCCCCTGCGGCCTAACATTCAACTATCACCCATCTACCGGGGAGACCTATACACCAACGGGATTTTAAAAAAAGGACCAATTCTTTCACTGCGACGAACCTACGCCTATGGACCTCTTCCTATATGTGAGACTCCATCAAAGCGTTAAAGCAATCACACCTGAATTTCCTTGAGAACCGCCAACGTTGGGTCCACTGCATGCTATACTGCAATGCACCTCACCGTCACATGTGGTTTCCCTTCTATATCATCATACACAAGCATCCCTGACTGATGCTCCTACTGACTCAAAATAACAGTGGGAAGCGGATTTGGGCACATCCCTTTCAGACAAGCAGTGGGTGCATGGCTGCAATCAGACTGGGAACATTTCTGCTAATAGCGGCTTGCAGATAATACACTATAAATTCCTCCATAGCTTGTACTTACTACACACCGGTTAAGATGCATAGATTTCAGATTTGAGACGATGACAAATGTGACAGGTATAGCCAAGAGAATTCAGATTTCCTACACTTAGCCTGGGAATGTGAACCCATCAGGACATACTGGCGACAGGTTTTGGAGGCATTTGGGATGATGATAGGGACTCCGCTACCGGCTTCACCGATTATGGAACTGCTTGGGTATACGGAGGAGATTGCCGCTGCTCATAGGAAATTCACAGCACTGGGGCTTTTATTGGCTAAAAGAAGGGGTGCCTGCAGGTGATGAAGGGGCAGGGCACCTAAATCCAAAGTCTGGCTTCAAGACCTCATATTATGACAAGAACAATCCATGACATATGCAGAACTTCTCCTGCTTAGTTTTAGACCGAGGGATATAGGGGACCCCTTACGAATGTATTTGCTAACTTACTCACCATCGGCCCCCTGATTTGGGGATTGCGAGATTGGGGTAGGGGGGAACGAGACTTTCTTCAATGTCGGGAGGAGTAGGGAGGGACCGATAGCGGTCGCAAAGGTACAAGCGAAAAGTAATGTGTTACCCAAGAGAGGGTGATTGTATGGAAAAGCTGGGAGGCAGGGCACAAGAGAGGGAGGGAGAGGAGGAGAGGGCATACATAGCCTGATTTGACTATTGATGGACCACTACCCCTTCCGGAGTTATGTTACTATATAACTTGTCATGTACAACTACTGAATGATACATAATAATGTAGATGCATACATCTTTGTTTATGTACCTGAAAATTCAATAAAAAGATTATATATTTATTTTTTTAAACTATCATCCATCCTCTATTACTCTGAGTATAATATTGTCCTGTGGCAGGCTCACATAAGGGCTCTCAATGTCCAAGCCTACGAGTAAATTGCTTTGTGGGTCAAACGCCACATCTTTCAGGGGAACCACTATATCCTTGGTATCCTTCAGGTATGTTGGGTTTCTCAGACCATTGTCCAGAGGAAAAAGCCACAAAAGTGTGACATGGGTTCTAAAATCTTGTTTCGTTTCAAATCTTTATTTCGGCGATCAACCAAAAATAGAACACCAAAAACAAAGTGATTGGTATAAAAACAATATATAAATACATGATAAAACAAGCATTTACAATGCAATAGGTCTCGCATTTGCGAGAGTTTAAGCTATTGGCATTGTAAATAACAATGCCTTTATTTATCTGTTTAGAAAAACAACACATAAATAAAAGGCATTGTCATTTACAATGCAAATAGGTAATACTCTCGTAAATGACCCAAAGGCACGGGTTTGGAGATGTGTGCAGAAGACACTACAACTGAAAGAAGCATTGGATACACACATGGGATGTGATTGAGGAGGCGGTAGAATAGGGAGTTGCATAGAAAGACGCATCAGTGACTATAACAAGCAATTAGACCAAATTCTAAGAGTGTGTGTGTTTTAGTACATTTTAGGGTCTGAGTGATGAGACAGTGAAATGTTAATGATTAGTCATGTGCTGGTCAAAAAAAATGCAAGGTCAAAAGCGATCTGTAGCTCTAAACATGGAGGACGCAAATATGAATTTAGTATTTCCTCATTTATGTATCACCTGCTTCTCCCTTATGTATAAAGGCGTCTTCTCTTCGTGAAATCTGCATGTTTCCTATGTATATCAAATCTTATTCACTCTAATGTAAATGAAGTGCATGTCTTGTGCGCTTTCAGGAAGTGCATTTCTGTCACTAAGAACTGATCTCTACAATTTATGTCTAGACCTTACTAATATATATTCCCCTGAAAACAAAGTGCTTTACCAATGTATTTAGCACGCTGCGCTAGATAAACATAAACTATGCTAAACCCACTTATGCACTCAATATTTGAAATCCTCCTGTTTACAGCCATTAAACAAAAGCAAGCAAATGAGTGACTAGAACCCCAATAAACTGTAAGCACAGGGCAGATCCAAAGCACCCTGCAAATAATGATACTAAGCACAACAGGTATTTGATAAAAAAACAGCTAAAGCTATCCGTTTACCAAAGTTAAAAAGCAGCTACTATAACATGACTAACTACAAAGGTGTACATACGGTATTGCATTTTTGGGGTAAACAATTAGGTCAGTGGTCAAAGACAACAAAAAATAACTATACTAGGCCTCTCTTCCCAGCAACGTATTGTCTAAAAACAAATTAAATACAGAAAGAACTCAGTCACAAAATACACTGCACGTTTTACTGCGACAGACTGGCAGGAAAAAAATTGTTTGTACACGGGACGAATGAAAATATGTAAGCTTGAGAAACGACACAGAAAAGTTACCTGCAGGCTGAAATATTTATGTATTGGGCGTCCTAGCAAGCTGGAGCACTGACAATTAAGATACGTGCTATGGGGTGAAGGCGGGAAACAGTTTGCAGACTCAGGCCCTTATTGGCGTTCACTCGCAGGGAGTTCATAGGTTTGCAGCAGGCAAGCGTGCAGCCGACACGGTCGGTCCTTAAGAACTGCTTCCATAAAGCTTGTTAATGCAGGGTTACAGGCTTCAGTGCGCGCTCAGCTTATTGTGAAGAACGGGGAGGGGAGGGTTGGCTCGAGAGCACCACAACGGCCCTTTAAGACGGCCGATTCATTAAGCCCATTTTTTTCCCCCGAGTCAGCTGTGTGATCAGATGGCGCTTTGCTCACTGCATGGGCTTCTAAAATCACATGATTTTACTTCAAAGGGCGAATGCACTCAAGGGCAGTGGTATATGTGCTTACGTTCGCTTGCGCCGGCTGCTAGAATCAAGTCCTACAAGACGGGATTAATAAAGCCAGTACAGCGATAATCAACAGGCTCAAAACGAGAGGGAGGGAGAGAGAGAGAATATGTATGTGTGTGTGTGTGAGAGAGAGAGTGAGTGTGAGTGTGAGTGAGTGAGTGAGAGAGACCCCCAACGGAACCGCTCGTTTTGCGGGGGGAGGGGGGTTTCTCTCGAAGGTACAGTATATTGGAAAGAAGACATGGGCATTATGGAGCTTCATGCGAGGAGTTTACTGTTGCATGACGTCATGAATTAATAAATATCGCTAAGAAAACATATTATTTGCACAATAGAGTGGATTATCAAGTTGGATTTTTTAGGCGGTGCCATGCATAGGAGGAGACTGGCATCCGCGCAGCGCCGAACACCAGACGTGTTTAAGGAGAGCCTGAGGCTCAGATGAGGGCACTCCGACTTCACTCAACAGAAAGGAAGCGTATTCAGGACAATTGCAGCATTTCGTTAGAAAACAAAAAAAAAGTAGATAAAGCGCAGTGCTCCTGAAACGGGCAAAGCGCTGAATGAAAATATGTTAAAGTCTCTTCTTTGTGCATGCGTATAATGTAAGGTAGCGCGAGCATGTTAATGCGCACTATTTTTAAAAAAGACAATTACGCTGTGTAAGGGTAACAATACTGTAGTTAGGCAGTGCTGCTTCCGGAATAACCGGAAGGTACCTATCGGCTGAAGAGCCAATAATAAGCCCGCTAACAAACAAAATGCCAAAGTTAACTAATGGCAAGCGGCGAGAAATAACCAAGCAATAGGCGGAATTTCACCACACATATAGATTACTAGATGTCTCGGAGAGACAGCGCATGCGCGCTGCCTAGGCGAGACCTAAACAGTCTGTTAAAAATCCAGCATATTACCCCAGGACTCATGAAACATAGAAAACGACATGATAAAGACAAAACAAGATGCAACACTGTCAATACCCCAGGCTGACAGAAGGTGTCTAAAATCTGGGTTCCATCATCAGATAAAAACTGTGCAAGTTGTACAAAGTGCCTGAAAATCCCCACAGGCACAAAGTGCAAAAGTTACAAAGCAAATAAATAGCTACACAGTACCGTAGAACAGGGAGTTAACATTGTACTAGCTCACCCTCAGTCAGGTTCACGTCTTGCTAAGTTTTAAACCTGATGCGCTACATAAGGAATCAAAACCTAGAAACAGCAAAGACTATATGTTGGCTAAGGTCGGTTTGCAGAATCCTTAGGGCTTCCATGATGTACATGGTTCCAGGATTGTGATATAACAGAATTAGCCATTTACTCTGTGCTTTGAATACACTGTAGAGAAAAAAAGGATATGAACCACTGTTTAAGGTGAAGAACCACAGGACAGACAAGCCAACTCGATTGGAGTAGTCGGGTGAGTCTAAAATCAACCCTATGCCTGACACTACAAAATGGCCTGCTGGGAGTATTTTGTTTCTGTGTTTTTAGGGGAAGGTATAAAAATAGAGGGCCACAGGCTCCTGGTTCCTTATATAATCTGCTTCCTACTTAGATATCCAACACCCATTGTAGTTTCCTTAGGTCAACGATCTCCTTCATCAGTTGATGTGTAGGGTCTGAATAGATCGTATGCACCTTTCTGTACTCAGTGGTTGTTTGTAGTACTACGTCTCCCCCTTAATTGGCAGGTTTGATGGCGAATTCCGCGTTGGATTTTATTTGGAGGGATTTCCTCTCATCCCGGGACATGTTTTGGAATGTCTTAATGTTATCTGTATTAATGGCCTTCAGTTCCTCGAACACTTTCTCTACCGTACCCTCTGTTTTGGCGAAGGATGATCTGAGTTTAATTATTCTGGAGAACTCTGCCAGTTCACATTGGAGTCTGAATGTATCAAAGGTAGGGGTAAGGGCAAAACCTAGTCCCCTTTTTAGGACCCTCATTTGTGTAGTTGACAATTCTTTATTATTTAGGTACACAACTAGGTTGCATTGGAGCTTGCCCCTACTGTTGACTCCATGGTCATGCTTATTTTGTGCTTTCTTTGATGGTTGTCCACCCCTGAACCTGCGTGTCTTTTTTCTTCCTTTCTTGTTGTGATCCCTGACATCTTTCTAATAAAGGAAATCTGTTGTTTGTCAGGAATCTGTGGTGCATATGTTGATTGTAGGTATTCACCCAACTATAGTATTGTGGAGGTGAGAAGGTGGTAGAGGTTGAAGAAAGGTGGAAGAAAATTGCTAAAGTTCATCAAGGTTGTGCCCCTGGTTTTCCCCTACATCTTTCTCTACGAATGCCTCTCTGATCATCTCCACTGCTCCACCTTTCAGAGTCTAAAAATCCTCCATAATTCAATTTTATTTCTGCCCTGTCCCCACTCTATTCAGTTGGTATAGAGTAGTCCTGGACTGAGTAGGGATGTACCTTGTAATGTGATAAACACTTCACATCCTTTTGTAATTTTGGGATTTTAGACTGTATCAGTAAATCTTTGAATTCTGACATCTTATTGTTTATTTCTTCCATTCTCTTTTGGTACGTAGTTGTTAGGAGTGATGTTTTAAGATGGCTCTCACTTGTTTTGTTTTTCTATAGCCATGGTGCCAGATAGTCTCTTGTCTGTTTTTGCTAACATGATTAACCAATCCACATCATCAAGACCACGTGATGAATGACCAATTCCTCCTAAATGTCGGGTTGTCTAAAAAGATCAATGGTGCGTTGCTAACTAAAAGACTCAAGATGCTGCCTTTTCCCACAAATATTCCACTATGATGACACCACGCAGGATGGTCTTAATTTGATTATGTTTTAGTTCCATAAAGGCTTCCCAGTCCTCTGTGCAATTATCTGTGCAATGTTCATGACACTCAGAAGTGGTGGTCCTGAAAGGATGGTGTTTACCTTCTCCCTTGTGTATGTGATTCCTAGGTTCGCAGCCATCGTGGACCTCTTGGTGGCTTTTGACACTGTATCCCACTCCTTGCTAGTGACCCACCTGTCTCAGGTTTGTGTCACAGACAAGGCCCTTAAGCGCATCTCCTTGTGTTTGCTAGATAGATTTCAAATTGTGGTGTTGCTAACCATTCAGGTTCAAATCCTTTCTCTCTCCTTTACTGTTCATATCAACCAAGTCACGGCTACATGTTTCTATATTTTATGTCTCCTAAGAAAAATCTTCCCCATCATCCTGGTCTCTTCTCGTGGGTTAACAATTCAAGCACTGATAGCCTCATGACTAGATTATTGTAATGGCCTTTATCTGGTGTAAAGCAGACTCTGTGCTCCAGACTACAGGTGGCACAGAATGTGGCAGCTCACCTCATTCTCGGCAGACCTTAAGACCAGTCCATCTCTGACCCTGTAAAATAATTGTAATGGCTACCGGTCCGGAAATGATCTACATTTAAGGTTGTTTGCATGGCCCATAATGCATTCCATGAGATTGGGCCAGGTTTTATTACTTCAAAGTTTGCCCGGTATGTTCCTGGAAGACAACGGAGATCCTCTAATAGAAGGGATATAGTGGTTCCTAGAATCAAATGGAGCAGGAAATCGTTTTCCGTTGTAATGGGGGAATTATGGAAGTCACTGCCTGTGGAGATCACATTTATTGATGGCCATTCTATTTTTAGAAAGTGCTTCAAGACTTGGCACTTCTTTTTATAGTAATCGTTTAGGGAGAGTCCCGCACTTCATCAAGTTGGTTATTCTTAGCACCAAAGATGCCTCTGGTTAAAAATGCACTCTATAAGTGTCTGTCATTCATTCACTCATTCATTTGTTGTTTAATTTAAGGAAGGAGATGTGTTGCATCTTTCTACTCACTAAACACATTTCACTTGACTAGTGTAAATACTTGATTTCATTTCCCCTTTGGCGTGTTCCATCCTAGCTTTCTTTTCTCTTCTTTTCTCGCCTACTTTCACCCACCTCCCAAGGTATTCCCATTTTGAAATGTTGTGATTTGACCTGTAAAGATTCTAAACCAGGTAATTATCCCTGGTACGTGCAGAATCTCGATGAGTTAATGATTCCGTTTGGAATAAACAATTTCCTGTTCAGCTTTACCACTGCGCCCCTATGTTGCAGACATATCTCAGTTTATGTTATTTATTGTTAAACTTAAGCCTGAAAATGAGCTTCCAAATTTCCGCTGCTCGAGCAAGGGAATATTGTCATGGTTTGTTTTCCCTTGAGTCTCAGTGTGCACTCTCGCCTTTGGCCTCGGACCCGATACTTGAATGTCAAGCAATGGCCTCATGATTTGAGTTTGTGTTTTTTTGTTTTTTTTGTTTTGGATGGCCTCATGATTTGTGTTTTTTTGTTTTGCAATGGCCTCATGATTTGTGTTTGTGTTTTTTTGTTTTGCAATAGCCTCATGATTTGTGTTTGTGTTTTTTTTGTTTTTGTTTTGCAATGGCCTCATGGTTTGTGTTTGTGTTTTTTTGTTTTTGTTTTGTAATGGCCTCATGAATTGTGTTTCTTTTGTTTTGCAATGGCCTCATGATAATGCCCTGTAGGAGTCTATAACACCATCTGACGCCGCCCTTCACACATTAGTGCAAATTAAATAGTAAACAGCTTTTTAAGCTTCAGGCTTCTACATCTAGCACTGGGGGTATAGATTTGCCTAGGCACTGGCTATGAGTTAGCTTTTATGAAAGGATCATCCCTCCCAGCCTCGGTTCTAGAGCCATATCTGCACCCTATATGCATCTAAAAGGATTCACTGATCATATGTAGAGCCCCGATAAGAAAGAAGGTTGAGTCACAGCGCTACCCCGGGAGTGTTGGCGCTCCCCTTAAAAAGCCTTTCCTTGTGAATCAACAGGACTGGCCTACAGGCCGGCGCTTCCATCTCTTCGATGCAGAAAAGGTTTCAAGATGATGTTGTCGGTATCAGTAGCACGACAAATGCACTGCTGCTGGGTTGGTATAATGGACAGGCCTACCAACAGTGCACTGCTGCTTTTTGACGATATTTAACATCGACACGGGGGGGGTTCGAGAGAGGAGAGTTTATTGTGGGTCCAATAAGAGGAATCTGCAATAGGAAAACTGACATGACTAGTCAACAATGATAGCCTGTTTTTGTCCGCCGATTATCTCTTAATAGGTTCGAGATTAATAGGAAACATCATATGTTCAAGGCAATTAAAGATGTAAAGTCTTAATGTGCTTTAAGTCTGTTACTGGAAACAGGCTACATCTCTAATTCTGCTTTTTTCATCAGTGTGTGGAAATGTGGTTTATAGATCCTGACATTATCGGGCTGAGTTGGTGTTTTTGTGTAGTCGTAACTCACCACAACACCAAACAACAGATGCTATTTCAAGGTCACTGGTCTCCACATCCTCTTTCAGCACATACAGTCAGTCACTTGACAGTATTTTAAAGTCAGGCCAGCGGAAGCGCGTGTCTCGTGGGCAGCTTCTTTTTGCTGCCGCGCGCTGCACGCCACACAGAAAGGGGAACAGATATCATTGCCGAGAGCACTTGGCGGTGGTCGGCAGCGTCGCCCGGAGCAGAAGTTCAATGGCGAAAAGCGTGGCAGGAGGTCAAAGAATGAGCGCCTTGGTAATGCGTCTGCTCTTGAATTAACCCCATCGAAGGTGACAGTTTGGAAAGGTAAGACAGGTTCATTTTGTCACCTTTTCTTCTAATATCCTAATTCACAAAGTGAGACGTAGTTGTGCCAATAGCATCATTTACTGTTGTAGATTCAGATTTCGCTGGAAAACTGAATTATACAACGTGAAATCTTCATGCTTAAGACAAGTTTACTCACAGAAAAAACGTTTGCGCTTCACAGAGGTTTTGTCCATGAGGAAGCATATCTTACTCCTCCAAATATCTGAGTAAGTAAAATCATAGCCTGGAGTATGGCTCAAGTACTCAGAAAACGGTTAGTGAATCAGACCTGGATATTCAGGAGTACGTCACATCCGAGCCAGTCTGGATCAGACTGGCCGTTCTGTCACTCTGGCACGCGCCAGGCTGGATCGCTGCTTTCTGAGTTAGACGCGCTGCCAGGACCCATGGCGCACTTCTAGTCGCAGTAAGACACAACTACCCACAGAAAAAGCTCATCTACAACTTCTCACAAGCTTGTTGCTTTTCCAGACCTTTCACAGGTAGTTTTCTACTCTCAAATCAGTCACGGATTTACTTTGGTCAAGGGCAGTACTAGATAGTTTTCAGGGTGGCAAAGGGAAAGAGAACACCCCTAATATTCATAGGGTAAGGGATTCCTCCATGGGGAAACATATTTTCCCTTTAGGCTCACAAAAAATGTAAGCAGTGTAAATCCACTGACGTGTGATATTTACAAATTCCCAAATAAACACTGCCTTTCCAACTCCTGAAATGTTTATGCATTTCAGTACTCTTGTGAAGATACAACAGTTGCTTGCACCTTCCCTGGAGTATTCCAAGTTTTCTTTGTGAATTTAAAGAAAGTCAGAAATGTGTTCCCAACGTAGGCTTGCACCTGCAGGAGTGCATTTCTGACTTTCTTTGTGAATCAAGCCTACTATTTTGTGTTACTGGATTGAAGCAACTGTTTATTCAAATGCATTGCATTACAAAAGGTTCAAAGGATAATTAATAGCGACCAATAAAATCACACAGAAGGCACATGCATAAGGTTACTGCACTGTCTGTTAAGATCTGGGTAAGCTGATGGTTGCAGGTTTTAGTGCGAATGGCCCAGTTTATCATCGTTTTGAGGTCCAATAAAATGGGTACCCTTAAATTGGGCAGTAGTTACACATGCTATCTAAAAGGTCATGAAATGGATAATCTCTGTTAAAACGTGCTAATGAAAAGCACTAGTTATTCGAAATGCTTTTACTATTTAATAATGTGTCAGTTTCCTGTGCACTTCTATATTCATGTATGTTAAATGTTTTTTATGGTGCAGCAACTACTTGGCCTATTGGTGCTGTTGGTAGCCACGGAGTGCATTTTGTTGTATGCATTCTGTGCATTTTCCTCTACAAAGTGCCTGGCTGATGTGGCCTGTTTTACCCGAGTGCATGCTGTAAATGGGTCTGTGGGTTGCCCCAAAGGAGGCAGATCCAAGGGAATGGATGGATCTTGCAACTTTGTGGAAAACCAGTGTGCATGTAATCAGTGGGTTTGCGGGTGCTCCCAGTGGAGGGGCCTCCAAAGGTTGCTAAGAGTCTTGGGACCTTCCTGGATTGTATTGTTCAGTTTTGCAAGCAAGAGAGATATTCATAGGGCATTGCTTCCTTACGTAGTGATGACATTTCTTCCAAGATAGTGTTGATTTTGTGTTCTAGCCGGGCTATTATATGGATCAGTTGAAAGAAGGTTGGGTCTGTGATGGGAAGGGGAGTGTGCTGGAGCTCATCAGAGTCTGGGGTGGAGGCTAAGGTAGAGTCCAGCCTGATGATGTTGATGGACTGTGGGGATGCAGGTGTAATAGATAGCTTGAGCTAGGTAGAGGAGGTGTGCCATGGGGAGGGGGAAAGTAATTCTGGTCACAAAGCCATGGAGCAGGCTGTAGGGGGGTGGCAGTGGAGACAGTGTGAAGGGTATTGGTAGTGGAGGGATCAACAAGTAGCGGTGTGGGTGCGTGGGTCTCTGGGAGAAGTTGGGGGGAGTGGTTCTCCAGGAAAGGGAAGAGGGATGGAAGTGGAACTGGATGGCACGGATGTGCAGAGTGTAGGGAAGTGGCGATCAAAGATGGTTAGTTCAGAGGCTTGGATTAGGATGTTCCCATTTCTGTAAATGGTTATGAACACTTCTACGCTGAAGTCCTGGGATGGGAATACAGTAATCTTAGTTCCATAAAGAATGTTGGTAGTCTTAGTTACTTGCAGGTGTTGTAGGAAGTTCGCTTTCCATTCGGCAGGCTTCTTAGCGTAGAAGATGGTCAGCATTTAAGGCCTCCGTGTGCTGGACTGTAGAAGATGTCTGTTATTAGTGTCTCTGGATGTTTTTTGAGGACTATGTGCTTTAAATGTTTTGGCCTGTTTGGAGAGGTTTCGTGGAAATTTAATGCAGTATGAGTTGGGGCCATATCTTTCCATGATAGTGTTGCGGTGGGACATTAGTGTGTGGTTGTACTGCAGTGTCGGCACTATAGGGCCTTCCTGTATGAGGGGACCTTCCAAGGTCATTGCCTGTTGTAGCAGTAGGTCATTCAGTGGGGCAGTGGAGGGTACTAATAATAATAATAATAATAATAATAAGTGTTATTATTATTATTATTAATAATAACATTTCCCATTGTATTGATGGACAGTGGGGGCTGGTGAACTTGGGGGTTCTGGTATGTGACAAAGTTGGTGGGATAATGAATACAACAAGCATGTTTGTAAATCAAATTAAACTCTTCTTTTTCTTTTTTCACAGCTCTCTCTATTCCTGTAAGTCTGCTAACTGTCTTAGAGATGCTGGCAGAAGGCTTACTCCCTGGATTTTTATATGAAGACGGAAAAAACAGAGGAAAATTCCAAAGTCATAAATGTCAAAAGAAGAGAGAAAGTAAGAAACAACCTGAGGAATGGAAAGGCCAGCTTGAGGCTGCCTCTGCAGCAGATGATTTTGAAACTGATAACCCATGTGCACCAAAAGGAAGAGGGAGTTTTGTGATCAAGAAAAAAGAAAAGCCTCTTCCAAAGCTCAAAGAACAGCTATCAGCAACACAATGTGCCCACACACCGTCAAAAGCCTTAGTGTCTGCCGCGCGACACATACCCAGAGACCAAAACACTGACAAACAGATGGACCTCTACAGATCTTGGACATGCTCAAGCATTTACACAAACTACCCAGACCTTCAGATTGGAGGAGACCACATTGGCTGGGGGAGGGATTCTGGTTGTATCCTGGATCTTGAATGTGAGGTCACAGATGGCCCCATTTTGCTCTCCGTGGACATACCACCAGGTCATTCTCCAAACAACAGGTCATCGCAGCAGCCGCCATCTCTTAACATGTTCATGAGTGATGAAAGCAGAGATAAAGGCTCCATTAACCCAGGCCAACCACTCTCCAACTCCCTGTTGAACATCTGCATGGAGAAGAAGTTAGAAGAACTTTATAAACAGTTACTGGCAGATAACGTGACCCTCTTTGGTTCTCCAACAAAGTTATTGTCATCAGGCTTCTTCTTAAATAGCGTGAACCAGGTCAGCGTGCAGCTATCCCAGGAACAAAACATAGAAGCTTCCAGAGCAAGGGAGGTGCTCCTACACTGCCTGCGGAGCATGGTCAGTGGTGGCAGCTCTGAAATCAGCACCCCCAATTTACAGATATCAAAATTGGATGGTAGGAAGAATTTAGACGTCTTGACAAAAATGCGGCCATGTTAAAATGCAGCAAATAAAGTAATTGCAATCTTTTTTTAGCCAGTACAATTAGATTTATTTCTTTGTTCTATACCAAATAGGTCACCTCCCCAATTCATGCATGGGTATATAATTTTAAAACGCACGTTCACTAATTATGAATGCAGTTAGTGGCCTAGTTTGAGCCACAAAAAAGTCAACTGTCACTCAATGTCTCCATCGTATATTTGTTTTTCGAAAGTTTGACTTAGAACAATACAACTAAAAAAAATCAAAAGAGTGTATTTTGCAATTGTTTCAGCTGGCAATTAACCAGCCGCGGTCCTTTGCAGGTAACAGCGGTGGAGCGGTGGGGCCAGGTGGCGGGCATTTCAAGGGGCGATGCCGAGGGAAAATTAAATAAATAATTAATTTCCCCTCGGCATCGTCCCTCGAAATCCCCCCCACACGTGGCCCACCGCCCACCGCTGTTACCTGCACGGACCGCGGCTGCTTCAACCAAACTGTGACGGGGGAAAAATGACACCTTCAGAGGTGGATTCATGCATACATTTCTCATTGTTTTTTGTTTGCACTAAATGTGCTATAATTAACTTGATTGTGAATAATATTGTTCACGGACACTTTGCACTATTTTGCAAACCACTTTGGAGAAATGTTATTGTCTGTTTCCATTATAAACAAAGTCACTCTCACTTTTTTACTTGCTGTGACCCATCTCTCCCTTCCTGTCTGCCTTCAGCCTCACTCTCGGGTTCCCTACCCTGTGTTTTTGTTTTTAATATCTCAGCCCTCCTGCTGCCTTTTAAAGTTAGTTTGGCTCTCTGCGCTTTTATTGTCAGCTTCAATGGTTGTCCTCCTGTCTCCCCTATCCTAGGCCCCAGTCCTCTTTCATTGCAGGCTGTTTCTTTCCCAGAGTCTCTTGGCTCTAGCAGCAGCGCTATGCTTTTTTCCCAATGTATAACATGTATTATTTCAGTTATATTTATTTTTTAAACGTTAATAAACTAATATTTCCTAAATTGAACTATTGCTGTAACATTCTCGAAATAAATCTCATGTATACTAAACTAGTCCAAAATTGAATCCTTTTTAGGTCTCGCGCCTAGCGTTGCAGTGCGTAGCCTAGCGTTGCAGTGCGTAGCACTGCTCGCCCAGCGCGAGACCTCTAGAAAGGGCTTCTGAAAGCTACCCACACGCTCGTGCGTGTGGTTTTGCTTTCGGAAGCCCACATTGGCTGGAGCGTGCATTTTTTTCACGGAGACGGCACGCAATTGGTCAAAGGCGGGCACATGTCCCGCCTTTGCCGCGCCCATTCCCAACGGTGGCCAGAACGCGCAGCAGCGCGCGTTCGTCTCGCTTTTGCTGCCGCGCTCCCTCCCCCCGCTCCTCTGTGGTGCGCGCGCACCACTGGTTTCACGTTCGGCTCCTCTGTGGTGCGCGCGCACCGTTTCTATTCCGTGCTTGTTTTTTATTGCCAGTGATGGGAAAGACTCCCGCGTATGGTACCTAAGTGCGTGCTTTTGAGAACAGTTTTTCACGCAGGCCATGCAAGTAATGGAGAATGTGTCTTAAGTTTTGGAGAAGAGGAGTTCTGAGAATTTTGATGTATTTCTGTCAGGTAGAAAGGACCATGTTCAATGACGAGGCGAGTGAAATGAAGCACATGGGGACGAGATGGCGACACGATCTGTTATTGCAATTGGGCTAGATAATTTATAATGATAGAAGTGTATGTCCTGCATTAGGTTTCGGTGAAATAACGATCACAAGGGGCTGCGCAGAAAATGCGTATCAAGTGGGAAAAGGGCATGGGTTAGTGTCAATGAGTGTCTGAGAGATGGCCTGCGAAAGGTAAACGAGGTAAGTATATGCTAGGCTTAGGTTTGTGGTATACCTCTCGTCTTTAAAAGTGGGAAACGTAATGTTGTTTGTTTTAAAACGCCCATGTACGCCGATGTTTCCCTCAGCCTTAAATTAAGAGAGATGTCCACAACTGCTAAAATGAACTGCGACCCACAAGTGGCGCAAGACATCTTTCTTTTGGCCTCATTGGAGGTGGCTTGTGTGTTTAGCTCCAAGAAGGTGCCTGACAAACCTACAAAACCTGCCAGCTACCTGCTTTTCTTGTGCTCAGTCCCTGTCGGGTAGGCGCACCCTTCCCTGCCAGTCCCACCCTGCTGCCCAGTTAGTAACGCCCTCCACAGTCTCCTCGACGCTGCACTTCACACTGGCCCCTGCTTCCACAACCAGGCGTCCAGCAAGTAACCCCACTTGTCATTGCCGAACAGCAGAATCACTACGCGAGGGGAAAGCAGCGCCGCCATTTTAGACGATGTTCATTTCACTTTCAACTACATACGTTAGGTCCGGTGATAGTGCCGGTCTGAGATCTCCCCACCCCCCCTCCGGGAACGAGCAGCAACGCGCACGCAGTCCATACGCACAGCTGTTCTCCCCTGCCTTGGCATTTCCAGCACGACTCGTGTCTTCGGCGTTGCTCTCAAGTAGCTGAACTTTACAGTGCCCCTGGGGCACAAGTGTACACATTCTACGGTGCCCCCAGGGCACAAGCAGGCATCCACTCCAGTGCACCAGGGGTTTCCCAGAGACTGGTCCCCAAAAATGGTAAGCATGTGTAGGCAGGTGAACTGCACTTCCTATCAGGGTCATCTTTAGAATAACATTCTCCATGAAAATGGATGTTACATATTGTGCTGTTCAATGCTCATTAAATGCTCATTAAATAGGAAAACCTGAACAGAAGGGGTTAAAGTCGTCCATTGCTATATACATTGGTACATGGTTATGACGTTGCCCTGATAAAGTAGAAACAGCCTACTATGGGCCTCATTTACAAGCCCATTGTGCCGCAGATGCGTCACTTTTTTGACGTACTGGTGACACAATGGGCATGCCCATATTTACAAGGCCATGTAAAGTCACCCTGCGTGACTTTTCATGGCCTTGTTAATATGGGACCCTTTCACGCATTACTCTGCGTGAAAGGGGCGTTCCATGGGTGTTGCTGGGGGTGTTCCCATGCACCATCCATGGAACCTGACACATTCCCAGATTTCCAACGTTTTGTAAAGCTGGGAATAAGTCAGAATCCTACGCCTCCCCAGGGGAGGCATAGTAGTGGAGCAACAAGGAGAAATACTTTTATTTCTCCCCATTTTTTCCTCTTTCTATGTGTGCTGCATTCTGCAGCATGTAGAGAAAGAGGAAAATGGGATCAATGATTGTTTTTGTGCAGGAAGGTGTCCCTTCATGCACAACAACAATCATCCCTGCAATGCAGCCACCCTTGCAACATGACGCAAGAGTGCCTGCACTGGCACATGATACCCAATTGTGCGCCAGCGCAGGGGAAAGCACACGGATGTGTCGTATTGTTGTTAATTCGTTGCATCGCTGTGCTTTTAAAATGACGCAGCTCGGCACAGCAAAATGGCTTGCGGCGCTGCTTCATTTTTTTTTGTAAATGAGGCTCTATGAGTGCAAATTGTGTTTGCTGAAATGTGAACAATCAAATCTTAGCCTCTAGCACACGCTTATAAATAATGCATATAGTCCATTCAGATATATTCACAATTTCACAATTGTAGTTGTAATCTTTCAGTCTATTGTCCAGTTCTTTGTTTCTAGCCACAAAGCCAACACATGTTTTGTCGCTATTGTGGATTAACCTGCGACTTCCTCAGGGCTAAAAAATACAGGAAAAACATTCTCGATTGTAATGTTACAGTTTACTTCATTGCCAATTGAACCCTTATTTTGGCGACATCGGTGTAAGTAATTGTATTTATCTAATGGAATTACAACCGGCAACAAGGTATGCCATTTCTAAATGATAACAAGGAGTTTGTTTTTTGTTAACTCAGTATATAATGAGCTTTTTGTGACAATTTTGTGGCTTTGGTTCCTTCTCTATCCTTTTTTATAGATAGGAGAATTCTTGAGAAACAGACAGGTACTTTGTGTTGGTTTGTGAAACATGCTAGATTAGTGACGCTAGCTTGTATCAACAGTGAGCACGTATTGGTGATAACCGAGACAATTTAAACTTTCTATGGGCGCATTATGAGAAGCAACCAAAATGGCAATACACTATTTTCGAGGTGTCAGTTAGAACCTCTGCTGTTTATGAGACAAATGTATGTGATAATATAAATTGATACAGAGGATACAATGTTCCAGTTAAATATTGATTGTACATATAATATTCTGTGCATGGGTTTCCACACGAATGTCACTAACAGGAACATTAGATAAATACAATAACTTGCACCAATGTCACCAAAATAAGGGTGCATATGGCAATAAAGTAAGCTGCAACATTACAATGGAGAATGTTTTTTCTGTATTTTTTTAGCCCTGAGGAAGTCGTGGGTTAATCCCCAATAGCGACGAAAGATGTGTATTGTATTAGTGATCCTTTTTGAACACACACTGGGGAGTGGGATGAATCTCCCTACCTTATGAGCACCGAATCCGTAACAATACTGTGAGAAATACTGTGTGTACTACTCGTTGAGCGCTGTTTCCCTTTTCTTGTTCACCCATACAAGACTATACTTGGTGAAATGTGCTCGTGGCTATGAATGTGAAACTAGTTAAAGTTCCTGTTTATTGATTATCATTGGTTGTATATTTTTCTGAACTCAATAAATCAGTAATACTAGCCACATTTTAATATTATCACATACTCCTTTAAGCATCCAGTTGCATGCCAAGGTTTTTTACAACGGTATTTACAAGTAGATAAATTGCCATTCTGCTATTCAGTCATGTCTACTCTGCTCTCTTCTTTTATATTACAGCGGCACCCAATTGTACCTTTAGTGACTCAGGCTACTCTGTCTTCCCTGCATTTCATACATAAATGGATGGATCAAAAACACCTAAAATGCAATTCTTTAAATACTGAATTTCGTTTCCTAACCTTGATATCTAACTGAGCAACAAACATATTCAGACTGAAAACCTAAAGAGATCTGACATTTCCACCCCCATAGCTGCAAAATGTCTTTTTTGTTTTTTGATGACATCTTCAACCTCAAGGGACACATCCAAGCTATGGCCAGTTCTTCCAATTCCACCCTTATGAACTTAAGAATTTAAAACACATTCTCTGCCTTCATGATCTGAAAGTAGCGGTTGAGGCCATTCCTCACTGACCTCCTGAAAAACAGACTGACCTTAGGAGCTGTCCTTCAAGCTGCTGCCAAGTTTCTCACCAACACTAAAATACAGGAGTATATAACACCACTGCTCTGGCCTTCCTCAAATGGCTCCCTCCAATGGCTGCATACTGAGGCTGTCCTTCAAGCTGCTGCCAAGTTTCTCACCAACACTAAAATACAGGAGTATATAACACCACTGCTCTGGCCTTCCTCAAATGGCTCCCTCCAATGGCTGCATACTGAGGCTGTCCTTCAAGCTGCTGCCAAGTTTCTCACCAACACTAAAATACAGGAGTATATAACACCACTGCTCTGGCCTTCCTCAAATGGCTCCCTCCAATGGCTGCATACTGAGGCAGACCGCTCCATGAGAACTGCATGACTCATATACAAAGCTCTAAACTGCCAAACTCCCAGATATCACTCTTAGACATTATCTGCTTTTGGAGGCTATTAAACCCCTTTGCAAAGGGGAGATATATCTTCCCAGTCTCCTACTAAGAGAAATGCCATGCCTTGTAGGCCCTTCTCTGGCAATGCCCTCAGAAAATCCAGACACCTGACGGATTTCCTGCACCTGTAATGGCATCTGAGCACCTCCTACATTTTCACAGACAATTATTCTGCAAATCAGCCCATGTTTAAAAAAAGCCATAACCCACGGAACGCCTAAATAATATTATAAATTCCTCAACATGTTGCAAATCCTAGCAATATTTTAAGGAAAATACCATCTTTTTAAATTGCATAGCATTCAAAACAAAACCATACTCATAATAAACAATCCGAGTAGAAACATAAATTAAAAAAAAAACAATATTCAGAATTACATTAACACACACAATCTAATGATAGTGCTATTCTGCTTTCAAACTCTGGAGTTCCTTCACCCTTAACTTTAGAGGATGATGAATAGGGATCCAGCAAGAGACATTTCCATTACAATCTATTCACTCCACAGCTTTTGGGCACCAGCATGTGGAACTATTTGAGAACCTGTACAGGTCAAATATAGTCATAATTCTCCTAACCTCACCCTGCTGCAGTACTGAGGTCCCTACTGCAGTAGGAAATTGAACAATTTTATTAAAGGGGATGACGAAGAAGAAATGGATCACAGTTTCATGTGAAAAATTTCACACGTTTTGTATGTAATCACACCAATTTTGCGTCCTTTAGTCTGTATAAGCAGCTACCTGCAGGCAGCCAACCCAATGATGTTATGTTATGGTCTGCAGAATTACATGGTACATATTCGGCTATTGGTATCGGTATTGCTTTGCAGCACCATTCATTTGCTATCTTCTCACTAAGGTTTTGAGGATTCTCTCCCAGACTGGAATCTGTTTGTGAGTTGCAATAAGTTATAAGCAGTGTGAATATGTTTGTTATTGATAATTGGGGTGCTCATTGTGGTTTAGGTGTTACTGTAAGGCTGGCTGGATCCTTACTGTTGTCAGCATGCAAACTTATCCCAAAATTCAACTGATGAGGGAGGTCAACGGCTAGGATCGGGAGCGGAGTAGTCCTGATACAGACTTTGGGGTTCCTCGACTGGAGCCGTCACTTTTGTCTAATTGATTAAGCTCCATAGCAGCTGATAAACATTCTTGTGAGGATGACAGACAAGGGTTGTCGTTTCAAAACTTTATATAAATGATGGGTAGGTAAATCACATAGAACATGCCGTAAGTGATTTTAGTAGCAAAGCATATAGATCACAGGTACAGAGATCCCCTTACAGGTCTAGATAAAATCTGGCATAGATTAAACTTTTAAGGGTGGGGTACAAGTTCTACTGTACATAGAAATCTTCACGTCCTTTTATAGGACTTCTAACAAAGACATTCATACTTTCTAAATGAATATCCAGTTGTCATGATATGCACCAATAGGGAACGAGCAAAAGGAAACATTTTACTACAGAATACATTCAAAGTTTCTCTCATGGTAGTAATACATTGAGTTTGCAGGCATTCTCACAGTTTATTCGAGCATCCAAATTGATACATTGTATAACGATAGCCTGGGACAGTTGAAATGTCCTTGGTTAGGTACAGTGAGGGAAAGTCTCTGGGACCATTCTTTGTTTATTTGTGTGAGTCTCGCAATTCTTTATTTAGAACAAGACAAACAGCAATAATCAACACGCGATATTTTGTGGACGTCGGTGCAAGATGGAGGACAGTGTAGACAAAATCTAGGTTAGCATAAGCTCAATTTATGATGCGTTAAATATGCAGAAAAAAACAACTATAACAACCCTCCCTTCGATGATGTCTAAATCATCTTTTCAATTCCTTTTTACAGAACATCATTAACTTCGGGTTCTTCTTTTTGGATTCTTCCCGGTCCTTCAGTGTGTTGTAAAGTTCACTCTGCATTCATTCAACCTTTCCATTAAGGCTCTTTCTTTTACTTCCTCTCTTTGCTTACAGCTTCTTATACGCACAGTCCATACCATTTCATGATTAAATTCCTTTTCCAAAACTTCAAGGAAGCAAGCACATATGCAATGCCAATTAATAAAAGCAAAAGAGGGGTTAGAAGCAATTTCAGAATTCCTCCACCTCCACATTCAAGCCATTCCCCTAACTTAGGGAATCCCTTTCCAATGTATCCGAATATAGATCCTAACCCTTCCCAGGCAATTGACTTTTCCAACTCAGTTAATTCATGTGTTATGTTTGTAATGTTAGTAATATAGCTGTCAAGCGGCTTATCTACGCACCGTATATAGGCGCAATATTCCTGAGCGTGAATGACCTTGCAAAATCCGCCTTCCTTCGTGAGGAGTAAATCCAGCGCATGGCAACTTTGTATAATCATAGCTCTCATTGCAAGCAATTCTTTATTTATCACTGTTAAAGCACCTGCGGTTTTAGAGGCAAGCCAATCAAGTTGGGTGGATAACTTCCTAATCTTAACATTGTTCAATGCCACTCCTATAGATGGTATGAGCGCTCCAAAGATATCGCTAAGGATCTGTTTAAATCTGCGTTTTCCCCTTCTTGTATTACTCAAGAGGAAAGTCTAATTCGTTAGCATGATAAATCCTGGGGAAAAATAATGCTGCATAACAACTACCTGTCCAGTTAAGTGGTGCTGGAATTAAGCTGACTTACCACCCACTTAGAAGATCCCCTTTATGCTTGCATCTAGGGTTGAAATGTTTTTCCCCTACCTAAATAGTTGTGCTCACATTCGCTCTATCCTAGTTTCTCAACAGGCTTGTTTCCATCTGGGTGCCTCATGATGCATAACAATCTCTTCTTAGTGACATCAATGTTTAATGTAGGGGGTGGCTGTTTTAGCGTGTCTTCACCTTTCCCAGTGATGTATTCTGCACTGGTCTTCTCCTCTTTCTTTATCTAGCCTTCTCCTCTCATTTAATTTGTCTATAAATACCCTCTCACCTTGGTTAATTTTGCAGGTTACATCATGCATGCTTAGTAATACTCACGTTAGTCCCAGGGGTAAAGAATTTCATCATATACTCATGCTGATCCCTTGATTTAAGCCTTTTTTAAGAGCGAGAAATATGTTTAGTAGCCCAAAGATTTTCACCACTGACGATTGGCACATCTTCTAATGGATAGTCAAAGTCAGAAGAAAACAGATTGATTGAATCCTGATGATAGAAAAGATTTAGGAAAACAGAACAGGAGAAGGAGTAGGTCAAAGGTAAGTGAAAGTATGCTGCTACCTCAGCTGCAAAAGCTGGAAGATAGGAACAAGCAAAACAATTTGCCACTTCCATAACTTTCACGTATTCAGCTAACATTTGATAATATACATTGTAACTATACACACCCTCACGCTTTCATGCTGTGAATTATGTGACACCTTACTCTTAGGTGCGGAAGTTCTAACTACAGGTTCAAGACTAGATTTGAGCGAAATATTAGGGATATCTCTTCCCAGCAAATATGCATCCAACAGCCATCCAAACATGGAAACAGAAATGGCAACTGACAGGTTTATAAGCAAAATTTTGCAGCTTTGCTGCGCCATGTTAACTTGAATCAGATAAAGGAAATCTCAAATACAAAGGTTAGTCCTCTAGGTATTATCCTATCATCTCTACCCTATTTGGAAAGGCACTGGGATTTTTATTGGGCATCAACTGGAGGGCTTAAGGAGGTATCGTCTTCTGACCGTTACCCGGTATCACAGTGGTCACTGAGACAACAGCACTCTCATCATCCTCTTTCTCTGAGTGATGCTCGTTCAATGGAGAATGTGGACTCTCAGTCTGGTCTTCCTCTTCCTCCAAAGCCTTGGACAATTCAAACCTAGGGTGACTCGAGGAATTAGTGGATGTTGGCTTTGCTTCTTCCTCTTCGTACTTTGCCCTCTTGGCGTGGGAGGCGTGCATCCAATTTGGCAGACTAGCATACTTGACAGCAGTGTTAGTGACCGGGATCACCTGGTAGGGCTCTCTCCAGTGCTACTCCAAGCAAGATGTGTGGACATGCTTTTTGGTGTGAATCCAATCATCGTTGTTCAGATCATGTCCTTGAGGCCCCCGGACAGCTGGAGTAGCAGTGCCGACCTGATGAGAGATAGAACTCACCACATCAGTCAACCCCTTGCAGTACTCGGGGACCAGGTCATCTGTGATATTCACAAGAGGAGCTGCAGGAACAGAAAGAATTTGCATAGCTCTCCCCATCAGCACCTCACGAGGATACAATCTGGTTTTCTTACAAGGGGTACTTCAAATACTCATTAGTACCAAAGGAAGGGCGTCAGGCCGTTTGAGTGTCATGACTTTGAGCGACGTGGATTTAGCCAGTTTAGCTTTGATTGTCCCGTTTAGTCTCTCTACAGCACCTGATGCCTCAGGCCTGTAGCTACAGTGGAATCTCTGGTCAATCTCTAAGGCTGTACACAGCCACTGCGCCACTTTGCTCTTGAAGTGAGGTCCTTGTTCTGATTGAAGATGATCTGACATCCCGAATTGCGGTATCAACTCCCACAACAATAGTTTGGCGACTGTCACATCTCCAGGTGGGCTATGCCTCAACCCATCGTGAGAACAGACACATGATGATGAGGATATACCTCAATTGGATACATTGGGGCATCTCCCTCCACAAAGTCGATTTGGAGATGGTTGAAGGGACCATCACACATTCCAATGAAGCTGATGGTCACAGCAACCCTTTTACCCACATTCTGTTTTTGGTAGGTAACACAGGGCTGGCAAAAATGTACTGCCATTGATCTGAAATGAGGATCATACCAATATACTCAGAAGGTAGACCCCATTCCGTCTATGTCCACATGGGATGACCATGCGTGTGTCGCACCATCGCGGGCAGGCGGGAATCAGGAAGGATTAGTTTTCTCTCACTGGACACCCAAATGTTGCTGGCATCCCTCACGCATCCCATCTTTTCCCATTTGGCTTTCTCTAATTCTGGGACAGTATGTTTCAATTCCCTCAACTCATTCCAATTACATGGTTCATCTAAATGGAAGGCGCTGGACTCGAGCTCAATATTGGGCAATTTTGAGTGAGCAACGGTTGCTCTAGTGACAAAAATCACCGCAGCTCGCGTGTGCAGCACACTTCACCACAGCAATTTCCTTTGGCATTTGCAAAGCATCTAACACATTTGAAACATACAGCCCATCATGGATGGGGGTGCTGGCTGAGGTCAGAAATCCTCGCTGCGCCCATAACTGGCCAAAATCATGCACAACTCCAAACCCATACAGGCTGTCTGTGTAAATAGTGACTCACAAGCCTTCTGATATACAGCAGGCACTGGTAAGGACAATCAGTTCAGCCACTTGTGCCGACTGTACATGGAACAAGTAGGACGCCTCTACAACTCCACTCAGTGTACCTATGGCATAAGTGGTCTTTAAAATGCTGCATTGGTTCCTCAGGCAAGACCCATCAACAAAAAGGGTAGGGTCAGACTCCAGAAGAGGTATATCCAGTATGTCAGGTCTTGGTTTTGTACACAACTTGGTAACGCTAACCCAATCGTGGTCAAATTCACCCTCATAGTCCCCCCCCGGAGTTTCTAACAGAGAAGCAGGGTTTAGTGTGTTACATCTCTGAATGGAAACATTTTCCACTGCAAAAATGATTCTCTCATAGCAGGTTAAGTGGCTATTTGTCAGGTGTTGAGTTCTGGTGTAGGTCATGAGGATCTCAATGAAATGTAGTACCATTACAATTAAGGGTTAACCCATCACTATCCCCCTCAGTTTGCTGAATAATAAGGCTTACCGCTGCAACCGCTAAAAGACAACTGGGCAATGCTGCGCCCACCGGATCAAGAGTAGCTGAGAAGTAAACGATGGGGCGCTCAGCCTTCCCATGAGTTTGTGTTAGTACAGACAGACTGCACCCATCTCTCTTGTGACAAATGAGCACATAATATGTCATGTAGTCTGCCATTCCAAGAGCAGGTGCACTACTAAGCAAATTTTTGAGCTCCTGCAAGGTTTCCAGGCTTACATCATCCCTTGGTACTGTGTCATTAACATCAGTGTGCGTCAGCCTTATCAAAGGCTTTTCCACAAAAGAAAAGTCTGGGATCCATTGTTGGCAGTAGCCAACCATGCCAAAAAACATCCTCACCTGTCTTTGAGTGGTTGGGAAGTTAATTTTAAGGACTGTCTCTATGCGCTCATGTGACACTCGCCTCACTCCTTTTTCTATTTCTGACATCCCAAGAACATGACTTCCCTCTGACAGTGTTGTAATTTCTCAGGTGAGACATTATGCCTGTTCTCGTCCAAATGGATGAGCAAGGCGATCGTGTCTTGCTTGCAAGCTTCTTTAGTCATCGAGGCTATCAAAAGTTTGTTGACGTATTCTATTAATGTCAAACTACATGGTAGCTGCAGAGTCTCTAGGTTCTTTTTGAGTATCTGATTTAAATAGGATGGACTTTCTGTATAGCCTTGTGAGTCACAACACCACATGAGGGCCTTCTCTTATAACTGGAACACGAAGAGAAACTGTCTCTCTTCCTGTGATGGGAACGAGAAGCAGGCTTGACAAAGGTCAATGACCATGAACACTCCTCCTCTTGAAGAATTTGGAACAGGATCACAGCAGGGTTTGGGATGGGTTTGGTACCATGGGATAGCATGGAATGAAAATTTTGTTAATCTTTCGGAGGTCCTGCACTATCCTCCCCTTTTTGTTTGCTTCTGTAGAGCCATGATAGTGGAGTTACACAGACTCCCGATAACTTCTTTCAAGATGCCTTGTTTTATCATGTTCTCAATGATGGGAGTGAACCCTGTGATGGCTTCTGGGGTAATTTTATATGGGTGAGTCTGTGGAAAGACAGCAGTGGGTCGGAGGGTATTCTTTAGGGGCTTGACACCTTTAATCAACCCAGTTTCTCTTTTTGTAAAATCCCAGACCTCCTCCTTAACTGCTTCTTTCAAATCCACTGGCAAGTCCTCCATTGTACTAGCCGGATATAACCTGACAGCAGTTTCCGGGGACTGCAACTTAAACTCGCCATCGGCTTCCTGCATTTCAATTCTGACCCCATCCTGTGTGCAATAAATGACGCAGTTGAGTTTGCAGAGAAGATCTTATCCTAGGAAGTTTGTGGGGCTAGAATCACAAATAATAATGCTCTCTGATGTCTCGTATTTTTACTGGTACAGGGACAGTAATTTGATTGGTACACTGTTAATTTGTAATTCCTATGACTTGGACTTCTTTCCCAAGAGGGGTTAGGGTATGGACCTCAACTGTTCTATCCGTTGAATGAGTGGCTCCTGTGTCTATTAGGAAAGAAACAGGATGTCCGTTAATCTCTCCATCTACATATGATCCACTCTGATCCACTTCTAGGACTGCGCCAAGTACGCAGTCCTCCACCCCTGTCAGGCACCGTCATTGGTCCTGGTTGAAATCTATAGAGGTCTTGAACATCATGGGTTCTGGACCTCCTTGTGACATCACCAGATTTTGGGGTACTCTGTGACTTGGTTGGTGATGGGGACTACCTCTCTGCTTCTACGTTAGGTTGAAGGAATTTGGCAATAACCCAGATATAGGGACTTTCAGGAAGGCCATAGGGGTCTAAGTACTGGGGTAGGCATTCCCTGACATGCTGGAATCACCCCTTGAGCCTACCTTACAATTCGATCTGAATTGTAACGGCACTCCTGCTTCCAACATCCAACCCTGTTTTACCATTCCAAAACTGGGGTCCAGCTCGGGTCCTTGGAATGGAACTTTAAGTCTCTTAGCCTCTCCATTCTGTGCCAACTGTGTTTGGGCTATCATGCATTTCTCCTTAAGCCCCTTTCGTTGTGCTTCCAGCAAGTCACTGCAATATTTTGCATATGGTAAGATCTTGTCAACAGGTTTGCTCTGCCAAGAAAGGAAACCTTGGGTGATTTGATTGCTAATTTCTGGCCTTAGCCCATACACAAAGGACGTGAGAAACCCTCCCATGTTATGTCTTAGTTGGTCATTCATCTCACTGTGCTCCCTATACACCTGCATCAGCTGTTCAAAATAAGCATGCAACATTACAGAAATGCTAAAGATACCTAGAACTCTAGTCTTTTCCATCAATGTAATGTTACAGAGAGCTGTGTGCAAGGAAAAGGCAAAACTCACCCCACAATGCTGTGTGTGACTCTCAGCAGAGGCTGTGAGCCGCGCATATGACGGAAGATGCGCACATGCTACAAAATACAGTGTGTGCCCACCACTGTGGCTTTCTCAATTGAGGAACAGACTCCATGCGTACCCACAGAGGTGGAGCGCACTAGGGCAGTACAAACTCAAACACTTTCATGCTAACTTGGTTGGTAAGTTTGTATGTGTATGAATTAATGGAAGGAGATATTTTGTGTGCTACTATGGAGACTTGATATCCATGGACTGACTTATCTAGGTTGTGTTGGGTGGGGGTTATGAATTCTGTTTACATATGTACTGTTGCAAAGAGGTTATGTGCTGGTATTGTGGTAAATGCTATTGTGAACACTGTGATTCCAAAATAGCTATATTCAAACATTAAATAATGATCATAAAAGGAAGATACAATTCATAATCACACAGATCATATTAACATGATAAAAGCAAGCAAAACTGACATCAAAGTTATGAAACAGGGGGGCGTGGCCAAGCAGTCCAACATGGTGGACGCGCCTAAGCTCGGCTCCCGCAGCCCCGCAATAATCCAATATAATCCTGCCGGCTAAGCCCTTACCACAATCTATATTTCACATCGCGGGCCATCATCTGGTGCTCTGCAGCGGCTCCTTGTACCGCTATTGTTGCAGCCGCCAAATCGAGCTGTGCAGGTGGCGGTGACGAGGCCTGGAGCACGCGAGGGAGCCACGCCCTGCCGTGATCGTGGCCCATCAGTGAACGACTGGGCAGTCAGCAGCCACTATGCCCTGCCGCGGCCAGGGCTCAACAACATGTGACCTTGCCGGAACCCTGCAATTCCGGGGAGACAAACCAAGAGGCATATCTAGAGGGTAAACACCCGGAAGAAGGTGAGACGTTTCACGCACCCGCGCATAATATGCAGACCCCACGACGAGCAGCGCGCGGCACAATTAAGCAGAACTTCTGCACCAAAGCAATTACAGCAACACCGCTGCTTCCGCTCACACAACTTTACCCCAAAGATACGGGATCTATTGCAGCAGACGGGAGCGCTAATCACCCAGGGGCCTCACAGAGCCTGTTCGCAAATGAGTGGGGCCTCCATGCAAGGCTTGAGAGATACGTCCTGCTGCATTTCCCGGGCCTGGCAATTATCTCACCCCAGGGCGCACCAGTAGCGAAGCAGGAACGGTTATAATCCGGGCTGTGGAGAGATAAGACAACGGGCTAGCATGCTCAGGCAGAACTCACAACGAGCTGAGCGCGGCGCAATTAGGCCGAACTCCTGCACCACAGCGATTGCAGCAACACAGCTGATTCCGCTCGCACATACATACCCCAAAGATACGGAATCTACCGCAGCAGACGGGAGCAGTAATCACTAATTACCCAGGGGCCTCACAGGGCCTGTTCACGAACTAGTGGGGCCTTCACGCAAGGCTTGTTAGATACAGCCTGCTACATTTACTGGGTCTAGCAATTATCTCGCCCCCAGACGTGCCAGAAAAGAAGCAGGAGCCGGTATAACCCGGGCTGCGGAGAGACAATACAACGGGCTAGTGCGCTCACAGGCACCGACCAGAGTGATTGAAACCTACCAAGCCATAAGCTTAGCCATATTTGGAACCACATCTGAGATGTTCAGCCGAGAGCGACAAGCCTGAAGAGAAGCGCCCGATAGAGTAGGGGGTGTGTGACCTTACCTGCTGAAATGGCCAGGCTAGGTCCTGGTGCAGCTTGCGGGTGAGGGAGACCCCCCTAAGCGCATGCCTTTCAAAACACAACAGACCCTGATCTCGCACAAGCCATAGACGACATAGCAATCCTGGTGCTCCATCAACCTCCCAAACTCAACGAGTAATCGATCCCAGAGACACAGATCCTCAGCACACATCAACCATGTCCAAAGGTCTAGCCTCGGGCCCAACTACAAAGCAAAGCACAATGAACAAATTCACAAGTGGGAATGTTGGACCAACTGCAAACATGGACATTCAAGTGGCTATACCTGATAATGTCGCAATCCTTGCCACAATTACTCAGTCACGTGATATGCTGGATGCCAAAATTGGCGCTGTGGGCGCTGTGGGCGCAGATGTTATGCTACTGCGCCAAGATCTCCGCAACACAGTGGAACGCCTAACCCAAGCAGAATCCAGGATCTCTGGAGCGGAAGACGCAATCACCATTCTCCAAGGTAAAGTAAAAACTCACAAGGGGGCTAACCACAAGATTAGAAGACGCTGAAGGACGAGCTCATAGAAACAACCTTCGATTTGTTGGTTTCCCGGAGGGGTGTGAAGGTCCTAACATGTGCACATTCCTAAGTCAATGGCTAAAAACTTGGGTCCCGGTCGAAGATTTATCTCCCTGCATCTTCCTTGAGCGCGCCCACCGGGCACACACAGCCAAACCACCCCCGGGCGCCAGGCCTCGACCTATCATTGTCCGAATACTCAATTATCATGACAGGGATATTATACTGCAACAGGCCAGGAAGCAAAAGACCCTCACCTTCGAATCTCACCAGATTATGATTTTTCCAGACTATACCGAGCTAGTGCAACAGCAGAGGCAATCATTTACCGCCGTGAAAACACGCCTCCGAGAACCACAAATTCAATACATGCTACTTTTTCCAGCCCGCCTCAGAGTCAGCTATAAAAAACGCTCTATGTTCTTTGATACGCCTGAGGAAGTTTTCCAATGGACAGACGAACTCCGCCCGGTCAGGCCTCATACTCCACCTCCCCGAGACTCAGATTCATCATCTGGAGTTCCTCGCCTCCATCAGAACAATAAATAGGATAAACGAAGACATCGGTCGAGGTCATCCTGGCGCTCTAGGTCTCAAAGGGACAAACAAGCTGAGCTAACGGATAATTGATTTCAAGAACCCAACACCAATGTACGCTCAGACCAAATGGTCGCCGATGGACATATCTCTTAGGCAATGTTGGTCCATCTATTATTGGTATTGTATGTATTGCTTGACTCCTGAATCTCAGGACACATGAGAATGAGTGTGTATGAGTTTGGTTGTTTGAATGGTTGAGTGTGCATGGGGTGGGATGTGCTTTATTTCTATTAAGTGTCTATTTAATCATTAAATATTATGAATTGATTATAAATACATTTTGATATGTTTGATACTCCCATTGTGGTATGTCTTTGTCAGTTGGCCAGCTTCTTAGGTGTTCATGAAATTGTGACATACCGCACACTATGATTCATACAGGTAGAGAACTTTTGCTTGAGTAGACAGTTACCTGTTCTGTTATATCTATTGATTAAATTGCGCACTCACACCATGGCTTTTGTATGACGTTCTGCTCTTGCAAGAAACCCACCTGCTAGGGACTAAGGCCCCATGTTTGGCCCGTTTTGGTTTCACATATGTCTTCCATTCTGGCTTCACTAGAGACTCCAGAGAAGTTGCCATATTAATCCACTGTAGAATCCCTTTCATACATACTCACACGTGGGCAGATACACTAAGCAGATATCTCTTTGTTCAAGGTATGATAAGTGGTGAACCAATTGTGCTGGGCAGCATATATGCCCCCCCACCATTAAACCAAACATTTATCAAGCGTATTCTTAATACGTGGGGCTTGATACCTGATGGCCTTGCATTGATCAGTGGGGACTGGAACAATGTTATTCATCCAATACATGATAGATGGCGTCACAGTCCCAACACTGTACACCTAAGCAGTCCAGTCTGAGACCCATGATAGAGACTCTGGGCTGGTTAGATACATGGAGGACCCGTCAGCCTACAGCTACAGGTTACACATACTTCTCGGCAGTCCACGGGTCATTCTCCAGACTCGACTACATCTTCATTACCAGGGAAAACATCCACAGACCAGTAACCGCAGACATCTTGCCTAGAGGTCTATCAGATCACTCCTCCGTCATACTATGGCTATTGATTGGCCCCAGGTGACTCCCCTTTCACTGGCGTCTTTCACTCTGGCACATGCATAACCCTATCCTTAGAACCCATATACGCCAAGACTTGCTTGAGTACTTCTCTACCAATGAAGAACCGTCATGCTCCGCCACTACGCTATGGGAAGCAATGAAACCTACCAATCAAGGCTACGATATTAGCCAGTCCACTGCAACTAGACGCCAGAAAAAAATGAATCTGTTGCGACTTGAAGCACAGATTTAGATGCTGAGAGACGCAGTCGGGAACAAAAAGGTAATAGCTCTCGTAGACAGCTAACTACACTGCAGCAAAGATACCAAAGTATATTACTCGACGAGGCCAAACATACATGGCAGGCAATGCAGAGCAGAATATACCAATGGGGAGACAAATCGGGGAAACTCCTACACAGACTATGCCTACACACCCTGAAACGGATTCAACTACCAACAATTAAATCACGTACCAACGAGGTACTCACCAATCATTCAGAAATAGCCCAACACTTTGCCTAATTCTATCAATCTCTCTATACCACACATGAAGTCCTCACTGAATCCCAGATAGAAGACTTCTTCCGGGACATTCCACCAAAGACACTATCCAACACAGCGCGTGAATCTCTAGAAAACCCCATTTCACTTGAAGAATTAACCTCAGCCGCTTCAGAAATGGCACCCGTGAAAGAGCCTGGACCTAACGGGTTCCCCTGCAAATTCTTTAGAGCATGCTCGTCTATATTGGGCCCCTGATATCTTGCTACCGTAGGCGAAGCCCTCAAAAATAAATACATGCCTCCAGATTGGAGACATGCTGAAATCATGGGCTTTTTAAAGCCAGGGTGTCCACAGGAACTCTGCTCCTCCTGTAGACCTATTTCCCTTTTAAACTACGAGGCCAAACTGTTCATTAAAGTACTGGCGAACAGACTGATGCCACATCTCAACGACTTGATACATCATCCGGATCAAGCAGGCTTCATGCCACAAAGAGCGAACCGACATAATATACGCCGAGCCCACAATGCGATTGCCGCAGTGGATCGGCTGGATCGACCAGCAGCACTGCTTCTAGTGGATATTGACAAGGCTTTTGATTTGGTCAGCTGGACGTATATGTTCATTCTGCTGAAACATCTAAACTTTCTGAAACATCTAAGCTTGGAACCCCCAATTCACGGCTTATGTAAAACTATTATATACAGCCCTTACGGCTTCCGTCAGAGTGGCATGGGCGATATCAACCCAATTCACAATTGAACGCATGACCAGGCAAGGATGCCCCCTTACCCCCATTCTATTTGCCCTTGCCATACAGCCACTGGCTACTCGGGTGAGACGGGATGCGATATTTTGGGGCTTCGAATGGACTCCGGAGATATCTGATTGTATAGCCCTATACGCAGATGATGTCCTATTCTTTCTTACCGACCCCCACAGATCTGGTCCCAGAATTCTCCAGATAATGTATGTCTTCGGAGAGACATCCGGTCTGTATATGAATAGACTGAAATCTTCAATATGGGTGCTAAGGGGAACTGTAGGGGGTAACGGCTGGGCAGAAGACCTTACCAAAGTCACCCACGGCTTCACCTACCTAGGTCAATCAATCAATCAGGGGTTTGTTAAAGCGCGACTACTCACCCGTAAGGGTCTCAAGGCGCTGGGGGGGGGGGTGCAGGTTCCATCCATCAAGGAGGGGGTCTGTCGAAAAGCCAGGTTTTGAGGTTTCTTGCGAAGATGGGGAGCGATGTTATCTGTCTGAGGTGGAGCGGAAGGGCGTTCCATGCTTTGGCCGCGAGGAAGGGAAGGAGCGGCCTCCCGATCTGGTCTTTCTGGTGCGGGGGACCACGGCGTAGGAGAGCTGGGCTGATCGTAGGGTCCTTTGGGGTGTGTGGAATTTGAGTCGGCTGTTCAGGTATGCTGGTCCGGTGCCGTGGAGGGCCTTGTGTGCGTGGGTGAGCATCTTGAAGGTGATTCTCGCCTCGACAGGGAGCCAGTGGAGTGTGCGCAGGTGCTGGGAGATGTGGCAGTGTTTTGGCAGGTTGAGGACCAGTCTTGCGGCGGCGTTCTGGATGTTCTGTAGCTTGCGGGTGAGGTTTTTGTTTATTCCGGCGTAGAGTGCGTTGCCGTAGTCGAGTCTGCTGGTGACCAGGGCATGAGTGACGGTCTTTCGGTGTTCGAGAGGGATCCATTTGAAGGTCTTACGAAGGAGGCGGAGGGTGTGGAAGCAGGAAGACGAGACAGAGTTGATCTGGCGGTCCATTTTGAGCTCGGAGTCCAGGATGATTCCCAGGTTGCGTGCGTGGTCCGTGGGGGTTGGCGGGTTTCCGAGGGCGGGGGGCCACCAGGTGTCGCTCCAGGCATCGGGGTTTGGGCCCATGATGAGTGTCTTCATATCCGACAACCAAGCAATATCATGGGCACGAAACCATGGCACATTAACAGAGCATGTTAAAACCGAGGTGAAGACCTGGCCTACACTCCCCCTGTCACTCTACGGAACATCAGCTATCTTTAAGATGGTCTCGCTACCACGATTGCTATATCAACTACAGTCCCACCCCTATCCAATTCCTCTGCCTTAGTTCCGCCAAATAAACGCCATACTAAGCCATTTTCTATGGGTAGGTAGTACCGCTAGAGTTGCCCTACGTACATTCACCCAGTCTACATATTGCGGTGGCTTAACTGCTGCTGACCTACAACCATACCATGCTGCAGCACACCTGCAGATCTTGAATGAATGGTGGTACGGGCTTAGAGAGGAACCCGCATATAGAGTGGAACAATGGATTATGGGTGAACCCTCCCTACACTCACTCCTCTACAACAGGTCTGACCCGAAAGACCTTCCCCCGCTAAACGCATAGTTATTCTGACATGGAGACAATCCCTCCGACGAATGGGTTGGTGGGGCCGTGCCACAAGGGAAACTCCTATCTGGCGAAATCGCTTCCTCCCACAAGTAGCAGACCTTCAGGGATTCATACCCTGGGTGACGTAATGAAAGGGCACATCTTCAAATCCTTCCAGGACCTCCAAAAAGAGTTCTCTATGCCACACAAACAGTTCTATCAATACCTACAACTTAGACATGCCCTCTTCCCATACATTAAAGATCTCACCAACCTTCCAGAATTCAGCCCACTAGAGGGAAAATTGCTGATGGCTGCCCTGGGCGACCACAAAATATCCAAAATCTACCAAAGCTTGATTACTAATACCCCCACTACTCTAAATACACTAAGAGATACACAGGCTGCCGACCTGGGAACCACAGACGATGACGATTGGGCCGAAGCACTCCAATCACCCAGAGAGGCAGCAATTCCTACCCGGCTTCGCCTTATCCAATTCAAATACCTACATAGGGTATATTTTACCCGATATAGATAATGGAGGGCAGGACTGATTACCTCCCCACTGTGCCTTCGGTGTCGAACTGAGGAGGGCACATTTATACACATGGTCTGGTCGTGCACAGCACTAGATCGATTCTGGAAAGGCATCTTAAATTGTCTGACAGCAGTGTTGTCATGGGATTTACCTAGATCCCCGAAGCTTAGACTCCTACATAGCACAGATGGTATAGGGGGGAATAGATATGAGACATTTGCTATTTTTAGGCCTCACATTAGCAAAACGCGATACCGCCAGACTATGGAAGGCTGATACCCCACCTCATGTAGCACAATGGAGAAAATGCATGGATTTTAATATGGGGCTAGATCTCCCAGTCTTTGTTGCCCACGGCTGCCTCCAGAAACACACCAAGATATGACAAAGATGGGCTAATTATAGAAACCTACCATTGGAGACACACACTACAGTAGATTGTCAAATAGACGAAGAGATAAGGACATACAAGCATGAATAGCTTGACAGTAAACCCACTGGAAACGGTAAATGACGGGGATGGATGGAACCATGATGCTGATTGTAATAGTGTTTTGCGCAAGGTTTTGTACAGTTTTGATAAAACTGTTATTGTACGTTGTTTTATCTACATACTGATAATATACCAAAGAGACCTATGGTATTCTTGACATATCCTACATGTATATTGTGTGTCTCATATAGCCCAGATTGTCTGGAACTGCTACAATAAATGGCAATAAAATATGTTATAAAAAAAAAAAAGTTAGGAAACAAAATGACCACATAAAAAAAATGTAAAAAAATGACCACAGTTAAAAAGTTACTGTAAGAGAAAACCCCTCCTCCTTGAACCAAAAACCTATAAATTCCCTGATACAGAGGGCATTTTTAAGAAAGGAACTAACACTAAAACAGATCCTTCGTGTATTCAACAACTGCAGATACAACAAAGTAGGTATACACTTAGACAGGCAAAAAAAAAACCTCAGTACAGGAATTCCAAATCTCTTGGTAAAACAAGAATAAATTCTGCAGAAAAAGATAAAATGGAGCAGACTCTGCGTGGATTTTTCATCACAAGGACAGACAAGAATAGAAGAAGAATCATACTGTCAAAGGAAAAAACATAACTGACTTCTAATAATTCCCAACCTAAATTTGGTAAAAGAGTCCTATCCCATGTGCTAGTCCCAAAATCCATATACTGCTCCAAGCATAGTGTGGTTTGGATTAAAATTTATTCCTGAATCTGGCTCATAGTTAACTCTGCAACCTCCCTTTACCGCTGCCTCCAATCTAAAAACGATTTTTTAATACAAAATCTATCCACATGGCTTGGAGAAAATATTCAGTCTAACCAAATTCTCACACATCCGTTTAATGTAATTGAACCAGGGGAGCCGATGGCCCATTTCACAGGACAAACAGTCCTCACTGACCTCCCTGTTAAATGAGGCATGAGGACTGCTCCAAATTGAGCACCACAGTAATTGTGGGGCCAAGTTAATTTGGTCTTCCACATAATCTAGACCAAGTTCTTGATGCATTATAAAGACAAGACAACTTGGAGGAAGGCCTAAAAGCCTTCTACATACTCTACATACTCTATACATACTCTATACATACTCTATACATACTCAACCATGTCCAAAGGTCTAGCCTCGGGCCCAGCTACAAAGCAAAGCACAATGAACAAATTCACAAGTGGGAATGTTGGACCAACTGCAAACATGGACATTCAAGTGGCTATACCTGATAATGTCGCAATCCTTGCCACAATTACTCAGTCACGTGATATGCTGGATGCCAAAATTGGCGCTGTGGGCGCTGTGGGCGCAGATGTTATGCTACTGCGCCAAGATCTCCGCAACACAGTGGAACGCCTAACCCAAGCCGAATCCAGGATCTCTGGAGCGGAAGACGCAATCACCATTCTCCAAGGTAAAGTAAAAACTCACAAGGGGGCTAACCACAAGATTAGAAGACGCTGAAGGACGAGCTCATAGCAGTGGCTGCAGGCCACTAACTTTTTTTATAACACCACAGGTTTGACCCATAGGTTAGGACAGGAAGACATTTTCGCCTTTACACTTCTATAGACAGAGCCAGATTAGTCATAAAGCCATCACATTTTGAAAAGCACAGCCTGGCTTTTGCTATAAATGGAGACCAAGTGCTATGTAAATCAAAAGTAAGATATGAAAACTCATTGCTTCTGGCTATAGATTTGCACTAAATAAACAAAGATAACATTTTGAGGTTCCTGTGTCCACATGCCATAACAAAGGTTTTCATGGGGTTAACTTTCAAGTTCAGCATGGCCCAAAAATCAATATAACCCTCCATAAAAAGTTTGAGCCCGTTAGGCGTTCTGGAAAGCAAAACAGCATCATCCATATATGTTAACACTGGGAGGGGCTTATTCTTTATAACTGGCTCATCACAATCCTTAGCCACCAATACCTCATCGAACCCATTAGCATATAAGAAAGAGGATAGGAGCAAGTACACACCCTTGCAGAACCCCATGGTCCAAGCCACACAATTCAGTATACTCTCCATCTTCACCATATCTGAGAGAGGGTGAGAGGTCATAGTGTAAGGCCTTCAGAAAATCCACAAGCCCCTTATCAACACCCATAGACTCTGGTATTGTCCAAAGTTTGTATCTGACCACACTATCAAATGCGCAGAAAAGGTCCAAAACAGCTCCAAAGAAGGAACTTTGACTATGGTGTATTTGTCAATCAAAAGGTTCAAATTAAGGTGTTGTTCCATTGCCCCTAACCCAGCTCTGAACCCATACTGTAGCTTGTAGAGAACACCAGATTATATGATCCAGGTGGAAAATCTTTCTATAAGAATCCTCCCAACTATCTTCACTGTGGAGTAGTGAAGAGAAATCAGCTGATAGCAGCTGGGGTTCTTATGGTTTCCCTTCCTATGTACTGGAACAAAAGTAGCCATTCTCCAAGTCTGGGGCAGGCCAGGTTTACCGGCCAAATTAATGTAATTTGTATTGAGAGGGGCCCACAGGTCTAAAATTAGTTTATATGAATCCACTGGGACCCCATCTGGCTTTACTTAGAGGGCTACTTTAATAGCCTCAATAACCTCTTCCAACAAAAATTCAATGTCCAGGAGATAGCTAGGCAAAAGCTGATCAATCTCCTCTCCACTAGCGTCACCCGAACCATAAATATGGCTAAAATGAGCGCTCCATTTTTCGGGGATTATCACCATTAAGTAACTTATTGTTATTGGCAGTGTGCCAAAACAGCTTAACATCCTTTACCTTGTAGGAAGAGAATGGCTTGTCCTGATATCATACTGAAGCTCCAATTTCCTGTTACACAGGATTTGCTTATATTCTTTCCTGCAACCAGCAATGGCAGCCCTACCCCTTGGGTTGGCTCAGAGGACTTTATGTAATTGGATGAGGATTTCCTGCATTCGCTATCAAACCAAGGCTGTTGTTTGTCTGGGACCTAACTAGCTTCAGCAAGAAATTCCTGATCATTTGACTCAGTTTCACAAAATCCTTTACTGAGTTCAAGGAGACTATTTCATAGGTAAGACACCTGTCAATCAGAAACAAATGAGACACACCAATTTTATGCTGGATTCCTGCCAGGTCTTTACTTCTCCAAACTAGCCTACGCTTGTTATCTTTGGTGGTAAGTTCCCTATTACCCACCATAGTTCCTATTTGCTTCCCTCTAGGGACTGCCATAGTAATTATTAGAGGATTATAGCCTCTATAGATGCTGGGTTGAATAGCCCCCTCCACTAAACGATTCAGAAGATGCCTTGAGACAAATATGTACTCAATCACTGACTGGCAACTTTCAGTAACATTAGTAGGAGTTCCAGATTGCGAGGTGTCAACAAATTCGATGGCTTTATAAAGATCAAAGTCTAAAAGATAGGGGTACAACAAGCTGCCCCCGCGATCCTGACCCTGAGTTTTAGCACCTCAATCTGCAGCCTCAAATAAGCATATCACCAATTATGGATTTGATTCTTAGCATTAAAATCGCTGGAAAGTACCACATTGATCCCCCTGTCCTGAATGGCATGCCCCAAATCCAAAGGCGGGACCAGGACTCGGGCACGCCGCCGAGTATGACGGTCGCGCCGGTCCCCCGGAGGCTGGGCGGGGAGCGGGGTCGCCGTGCACAGTAGTGACGCAGGCGGCCCCGCCCTCCCGCCTGCACCTGATTAGGTGTTAGGACGTTGACCCGGAAGCGCAAGAAGTGCTTCCGGGTCATACGAGGTGAATACGGCCGGGAAGCCGGTTCCAACCGGCTCCACGGCCAAATTCTGAATAAAAGGCTGTATCGGTCTCTTTCTTCGCCGCTCCACAGCCTGATAGGATCACGAGGGCCTCGGGACCAAGGCCCCTCTCTGGCAATCTTTTCTTTGTTTTCCCCTGCAGGTGATTCACTCGGAGTGGCTGCCAACTTTCTCCTTGTTTTTCTTCCCCCACACCTTCTTTGTGTTTGCCTGAAGGACATTGGAGATTCGTCCGTGGGACAGGAGCATCGTGTGGAGCTGCAGCCTGCCCTTACCAGTGTGCCACTTGTAACAGCTGGGAGCCACGCTGGCTGAGTGAACACTCGCCAGCCCCGCACGATTGGTGTTGCGGTGGTGGCTCCAGCTGGATCTGTTCAAGGCACACTGATGATTTTAGGTGGTCCCTGCTGGAAAATCCAGGACTTTCAGGTGAAGGGGTTTCTATTGAGAGGGCTTGTTTTTTGTGCTGCGCTGCAGACGCTTGTGTGAGAAGCAGGGGGCTTTGTGTTGGCAAAACAAAGCTGATTGTTGTGTGGTCATAAAAGTGGTTTTACCCTTTGTGTAGGGTGAGCAGCTGTGTTTTGTTTTTCTTTTTAGAAAGGTGTAGTCTTGCTTCTCTTGTTTTTCAACTGGTGTTGTTGGTAGGAAGTATTGTCCTGTGTGCTGTGGTGCCCTATTGTTAAGGAGTTTTAAGCCAGGGATACAGAAAGTTTTTAGTGTTTGCAGGGCTGTGGGGGCTCTTTTTTGTATAATGGCCCCTAAGGCAAAGAGGAGCGAACAGCGTTCACGCATGGACAATTTTATGGAATCCATGATGCAAAAAATGGAGGACATGGGGCAAGCTTTAGCTGAGCTGAGGAGCAGAGTGGACGGGCAGGATGGGGCGGAGGACAGGCCCAGACGATCGGGGGTGGCCCCTAAGGCAGCATTCCCGCCGGTGCCCAAAAGAGCTAGAGCCAGGGGAGGGGGGAGCCACACTCCGTCAGCTACGAGGGTAGGGGGAACAGAGGGGGCTGCACCAGCGGCATCGATGGTGGCAGCGCCGCCGGCAGCAGATAATGTGCCTGTACCATCAACGGTGATTCCATCGGGTACGGAGGGGGGTAGTCAACCAGGTACATCTGGTAATGTGCCTGTACCATCAACGGTGATTCCACCGGGTACGGAGGGGGGTAGTCAACCAGGTACATCTGGTACCAATCCCCCGCCCCAGGCCCCAAGCATCCCTTTGGGAGAGGGCCCATCGGGGGGGGGGGGCGCCTGGGCAGCCTGATTTGATAGCTAGTTTGGCAGCAGTGTTACCATGGTTGGAGAAGGCAGGTACCTGGACACCAGCAACAGGCGCAGAGACATTGCATAGTGAGGAGAGCGCGCTGGAGAAAGCTAAAAAAATGGTGGCACAGTTTGAGGGGGCCAAGGCAGGAGAGGGGCAGGCGGTGCCAGCAGGGAGTGCTGTGGCTAGTGGAGCATCACCTAAGGCAACCGGAGGGGACCCTCTCACAATAAGCACGCCATTGGACGCGGGAAGGCGAAAACACCGGAAGCACCAGCACCAGGTATGCCTCAGACGTTGCCAATTTTAGGATTAGGTGAGTTGCGCTCTTCCAGGGACAGGTTGGGAAGGCATGTTTCACAGGAAGTGAAAGAAAAAATTTGGAAGGGAGAATATGTCAATATGTTTTCCTTGTTGGTAGACAATGTTGAGAAGGAAGAACCTAAAAAGAACAAGGAGTGGGCCCACCCAAGGGAGTTGTCTAGTTGGCTACAAAAGAAGAAGGTGGATGAGACCCTGGTCAATTGGTTCAAGGGTTTCTCTAACTATATGGCATTTATGTCCAAACGTTTCCCGGGTTTGGGCACACAAATGGCATGTTTTCAGAATAGGATTGCTTGTGCGCACGATGAATATGGTGGTGTGGGATGGAAGGAATATGATAAAGATTTTAGAAGAGCGAAGGCAACTGACCCTACCCTTAATTAGGACCAAATTGACATGATTCTATGGTTGAGTCACATGAAGTACGGGGCACAAGACAACTCGCGGGGACAGTCCTTTCTGTCAGACCCCCCAGTTACCTGAGGGGGTGGGGGAAAGAAGGGGGCATGTTGGGACTTTAACAAGTGTTCATACACCAGGACGGCAGGCACATGCAAGTTTAAACATGCATGTTCTTTCTGTGGCCACACATCACACCCTGAGTCCAAGTGTTTAAAAAAATCAAAGGACAGGGAAGGCAAAAAGCAGGATTGAGGGTGTATCCCTCACCAAGGCTCGGTCCCCCATCAGAACCAGTGCACTGATCCTATGGCTCAATAAGTTCAGTTGCCCTAACTCTGCTAGAATTTTATTGGAAGATTTCAGGGACAGTTTCAGAATTCCTGCACCTGGCTACGTGGGGGTGTCACACTGTCAGAATCAACTATCTCTGAGGTCCAATAATGGGGTGGCAGCAGCAAAAATAGAAAAATTATTGAGGTTGGGCAGAGTGGCGGGCCCATTTGACATAATACCAGTGGAGGGCTTTGTGTGCTCTCCATTGGGAGTGGTCCCCAAGAAGGAGCAGGGGGAGTTCTGCTTGATTCCCAACCTATCGGCCCCCAGGGGCCAATCACTGAATGACGCCATAGATGGGGAGCTGTGCACGGTCAGATATGCATCCTTTGATCAAGCAATTGAAATGCTTAGGGGGCTGGGGCCTAGCACACTCTTGGCAAAATCAGACACTGAATCAGCCTTCTGCCTGTTGCCGGTACATCCACTAGATTTTCACCTGCTGGGTTTTCAGTTCCAAGGGAAATATTACATGGACAAATGCATGCCGATGGGGTGTTATGTTTCTTGCGCATACTTTGAGAAGTTCAGTTCCTTTTTGGAATGGGTGTTCAGGCAGGTGACGGGGCACCAGTCAGTCCTACAATACCTAGATGATTTCCTTTTCTTAGGAGCACCAGGCCCTCAAGAGTGTGGCTGGGCGCTGCAGAAGTTTTGTGCGCTCATGCATGACTTTGGCGTGCCTTTGGCGCAGGGTAAGACGGTCGGGCCAACCACAGAAATCGAATTCCTAGGGATAGAATTGGACTCGGTACATGGGGTGTCACGTCTGCCAAAAGAAAAAATCACAGCGTTCAGGGCAGCATTGCAGCTATGCCTGAGGAAGGAGAAGGTTACGCTGCACCAGCTCCAGCAAACAGTGGGACACTTAAACTTTGCACTAAAGGTCATTCCCATGGCACGGCCATTCTCACGCACCATTGCCCAGGCTATGTCAGGTCTCAAAGAAGAACATCACCACACTAGGTTGTCCAGTGAGGTCAGGCAGGACATGCGGATGTGGATGGCATTTCTGCGTGATTTCAATGGCAAGGTCTTGTGGCCCAGCGCACCCAGAGCCTGCCCGGAGATGGGTCTGATGACTGACGCTGCAGGTAGCGAAGGATTTGGTACCATTTTAGGTACAGCATTGGTGGCGCAGCGCTGGCCAGAATGGTGGGTGGAATCCAGGCACACAGGTAACATTGGTTTCTTGGAATTATTTCCCATCTTAGTGGCATCGTCCATCTGGCCAGTACAGCTGAGGAACCAATCTGTGGTTTTTGGTCTGACAACATGTCTGTGGTTGAATGCATTAACCATCAATCGGCAAAGTGTAAGATGATCCTGCGATTGTTGAAAGAAATAATATTGCTGTGCATGAGATTAAATCTTCTGTTTAGGGCGAAGCACGTCCCAGGTGTATTGAATCATGCTGCTGGCGCGCTCTCTCGCTTTAAGATGCAGGTTTTCAGGTCCCACCACCCAGAAGCGGCAGGGAACCCAACGCCTTTCCCAGACCAGCTTTGGCAGCTTGGTGCCCCCAGTTACCGGACCTCGTGGCAGATAGCCCAGCACCCAGGACCAGGAGGGGATATGAAGGGGCGTTTGGGGGCATTCTGCAACTTTTTGGGGGAGGGATGGGAGGAGGCCTGGCATGATACTGGGGCAGTGTTTTCCTTCTTGAGAGCAAAGACGCTCAACACCATATAGCGGCAATTTCCTTTTTTGCAAAAATGCAGGGCAAGTGCGACCCCACCAGCACATTCATAATAAGAAAGGCGCTGAAAGGGTGGCAGCACCTGCAAGGTTCCAAGCCGGATGTAAGGCGCCCGATAGGTATTAACATTTTGTCGGCATTGCTGGGTGCGCTGAGGTAAGTTTGTAAGTCAGCGGGTGAAGCACTACTCTTTAAAGCAGCTTTTTCACTGGCGTTCTATGGCGCTTTCTGGGTTGGGGAACTGGTGGCAAAGAATAAAAAGGATTGACACGGGGGACTACAGTTCAGTCACGTAAAGGTGCAAAAGGAATCCCTATTCATATCCATTCCCAAGTCTAAGACTGATCAGGAGGGTAGAGGGGACAGAGTGGTGTTACAAAGGGCAGAGGGAGCATTTGCTGCCCCATCGCCAATCTGGAGGCATTCCTGGAACTCAGGCCACGGGCGCGGGGGTCCGTTACTAATGCACGAAGATGGGACCCCGCTCACTACATTTCAATTCAGGAGGGTCATGGGTGCGGCCATCAAGACGGCCGGTTTGGACCCAGTCAGTTTTGGGACACACTCCTTCAGAATAGGGGCCGCCACCGAGGCAGTGGCCAGGGTTTTTTTCCGGGAGCGATGTGCAGAGGATTGGTAGGAGGTCCTCAGACTGCTACAAGCGCTATGTGCGGCTGCATATGCTCTAAAGTTGGTTTTGTGTCACTAATGGTTGTTTTTCTCCTTCTCGTTTGACTTGCAGTTTCCACATCCTGTTCTGCAGGGGGGAAGCTTGCACCAGTTCATTGTTTATCGACACCTGTTGCGCCCCAGGTACCCGCCTGGCAGCACAAGGAAATGGACATGTGGATTATTGGCCACTCATATGTAAGCAGGTTGAGACAATTTTTCTTTTCAGGCAATTACGCACACAGAACACGTCAGGCCGGCTTCAATGTTTCTGTTCACGGTTAGGGAGGGCTACGCTTTGGCCAGCTCAGGGAAATGTTGGTAAGCTTGCTTGACAGGACTCGGGTACCCCCTGCAGTGGTTATCTTGCATCTAAGGGGTAATGACCAGGTGCATTTGGGCAGGAGAGGCGTAGTGGAGCCCTGATTACAGAGGTGGGTGGCTTGCAAGCAGTTCTGGCTTGGTCACACATGGTTCCCAGATTTCAGTGAAGAGGGGGGAGTCTGTGTGGGCCCTGAATCATTCAGTGAAACGGATCAACAATCGCGTTGACAAGCTATTCCGATCCCCGAAGCATCAGTCAATTGCACATGGGTGCATCCGGGGGGAGCCGTTTTTCCTACAGGATGGCGTGCACCTCCCTAAGCAAGGTAACAAGTTGTTCATGGAGAATTTGCTTGCCTGGCTAGTAGGGATGCGGAGCAAGGCATGACCTTCTGGAGGCAGGGGGGTGCCAGATAGTCAGGCAACTATGCAGGCCTGTGGCGGTAAGGTCATGATTGGTGGGCATAGCTTACGGTCCTTAGCAGGCATCACCATTGTCAAATGGGGACGCCTGAGGGGGGGACAGATGGTCTCTCATGGAACTCCAGGGGCAGTTACAGCCGGTAGGCTGGAAGGGTGCGGGGGGAGGGGAAGTTCCACTTCCGGTAGGCTTTTGGCCAACACCCGCACACGCGCAAGGGCGCAAGTAAGCTGGGCATAACTGCACAGCCCCTTATGGAGATAATGTTGAGGGTGTAGAGGGTGCCCGGGGTGAGATAACCTTCCAGTGAACTGGGCCTCCTGCGCAAGGTCACTCCGGTAGGAGGGTGGGACCTAGCTTGATCTTGATCTTGGACCAGTCATTGACCTTGCCGTAGGCTCAAACAGGGATACGCAGAAAGATAATGTTGCTGATCACTTAGCTTATGATAGGAATGGCTATGTATTAGAAACATGTTAAGGATAGCCAAATGACACACTGTACATACCAATGTAATGGACTGGACTTTCTGCGTATTGTATAAATGGTGTAAATATTGAGATCAATGTTTTGTTTATTGTTGTGAAATAAAATACGGCCGGGGTTTACGACCCTTAATCCAAGCTGGTGTGTTGTCTACATTGTTGCCTTGGGGTAAGAGGGTGGTGGATCTGCCTGGCCTATGGGGGGCCCCAAGGGTTTGAAGTAAAAGAGTGGCTTGTTTGATTAAGGGAGGGGGACTCAGCAGTACCTGGCCACACAAGTTGGCTTATCAAGTCAAAGAGCTGAACAAAGTTTTGTTTAATACTGCACACAAAGTTATTTTTATAAAAATTAATAACAATCAAACTAAATCTGTCCACATCAATGGAAGGCCTGAAACAGATCACAATTAGTGTGGGTTGGTTTTATGGTGCAGGCTAAAGTTGTCTTAAACCAAGAGGTTAAACCCGCATGTGCTCGTCCTGCTGGGAAAGGAATAGCTGGAACGGTGAAGCAGGTATATCTATCACAAAAAACCTTACTGGCAGACCAAGTTTCTGAAATAGGACTATATCATTTAACGTAACATACTTGGTCTAGCTATCTATTCTCAGCTTACTAGAAACCCCAGAAATGTTGTAGCTCAGGATTTTAATTATGCTTGACCCTCCAATTGGATTAAAAGATTGATCCACAATAAAACACTATTCCTGTGGCAGAGACACTGCATCAAACAAGGAGGACTTGCTCTCAGGGCTATTAATAGGCCTAGATCTTTGAATCGTGGAATCCAAGGACCCCTCTAGGGCAGGACCTTCCTTCTGCCTCCTGTATAATTTATTCCCAAGTCATTAGTGCTCGAGCAAACTCAGAAGAGCTGAGTACCAGTTATAAAATGGTATTGGGGCATCTAAGGGGGGTACACAGGCAGACTTGCTTTACTTATCATGACCACCGGGGCCTCCCTCATATCACTCAGGTCCCTATAAAAGTAACCAATGGGTAAAACTTCATTACTGCCTAGACAGGCCAAACCGGGCTGGAATGAGTGTAACAGTTCACCAACTAAATGCGGTTTTCTCAAGTTTACATTAATACAGTTGTTTTTAAATTCCTTTCCCCTGGTGGCATCCCACCCCACCCTGCACACATACAATTCTCATTCAACACCCATACCCAACTGTTAATATTTCTGTGCAACCAATGAGCTACTTTATTAATAAGCTGTTCTGTGGTATCATCTGTATTTTCAGACAGTCTAGGCACATCTGCCAAGACTTAAACATAGGAGCAGGCACCCTGAGGTGAGTGACATATGAGGGGACTGTCAACCTTACATGACTTGACATCAACAGCGTGGGACGTCGGATGAAGGTCGGGCATTCCCCCCTCCACTGTCTGTGCTGGCACCGGCACAAACAGATTGTGTTTAGCGTGGAAACTGGACCCAGTAAGTTTTCTCTTCTATTTCTCATCCTCTGTTGGAGGGGTCTGTGTCAAAGTAGAAATGCTATCTTTGTGTGTAAATAATGGTTCAACAGTTACTTCACCCGCTCCTATAACATGCAGTTTGTATTCAATTGACTTTACACGGGCAAGTAGTGGGCGAAGACAAGTGTCCAAGATGTTTTTAGGTTTTATGCGTAACTTTTTTTTTTATGTTTAAAAATCTTTACTGAAACAAAGAGAATTACAAAAGGAAGCCATACAAATTATCATAAAATAAGTAACAACAGATATGAAAGGCAAAATTAAACAAAGTAAAAAGCTGTTTACAATTTTAAATTTTAGAGGGAGGGAAGAGATAAGAAGTATAATATAAGTCAGGAACTGAAGATCGAGTAATATTGCATACTAGTAACAAATGAAGAAGAGATTAACATATCAAAAAGCAGTATAATAATAAAAGAATATAATCTAGAGTAAAAAGGTAGAGAAACAACAATTTGCAGAGGTTTAAATTTTTCAGAACTATTAGCAGAAACACTTTTTTTGCAACCTTGTTCAAATAGGCAATTAATGGCAACCAATATAATTCTCTACTAACAGTTGGATTATAGGAGGAGGCCAAAGCAATATCCAGTCGATTATAGTAACATACATTATTCCACCATGACTTGACTGAGATTTTAGCTGAACATTTCCAGTTAGAAGTAATTTGTTGAAAAGCTAAAGCTAACATAAGATCAAATAGGCCTTTCTCATGTGAGGGTTAGTGTACAGAATCTGATAAACTACTTACAAAATTTATATTATTAGCCAGGGGTATGTGTATGTTAAAGATTTTGGATATGAGAGACCATACATCGAACCAAAAGGAGGCAACATTGGGACAGGAAAATAAAAGCTGTAACAGATCAGCTGAAGGGCATTTACAGGACCAGCAAGAATCGTCTTTATTGTGTGAAAACTTGGCTATTGATAGGGGTGTGAAATACAACCTATGATATAAAAAGAACATAGATTGAGTAGTAGAAGCAGATCTAGAAATTTTTAATGATCTTGCCCAAATTTTATTCCAGAATTCAATGTTCCATACACAACCCAAGCAAGCTCTAGTTTTGTTTTAGAGCGAACAGGATCTGGAGTGGAAAGGGATTTATATATCAAGGAGGCCTTTGGAAATAGTTGCAAAACTCTTAAAAGAGGATCAGCTGTAGGTGGGGGAGCATTAGTGGGGAGAGAGTAAAAGACATCTAGAATTATTTCCATAAGAGTTGAGAATTTTTGCCAGAAAGAATGTGAACAGTTAAAAGTGACTTGAAACTGAGGAAAAGAACAAGGGATCATACCATCAAACATATCACGGACCCAAATGACACCTCAAAGTCTCCAAGACTTCCAATATAAAGGCCTATTTTTAATAGTAATAAGACGATTATACCAAAGAGAAGATTGGAGGAAGGATTCTCTAGTTGAAATGAGTGGTTAACAATAAGGTCTTAATAAGGAACACGTGTGACAAAATAGCGGAAGAGACGTGATATTTGTCTTCGTAGTAAAGGAGAGAATCTCCTTAATAGAAAAAGGAGCAAGAAGAGATCATTTTATTTTAACCCATAAAGGTGTGTAAGGTGTAATGTCTGTGAGAAGCCATCTGGTTGCTTGCTTCAGGGAAAAATCCCTATGATAAAGCTGAAAGTCAGGAAATTTTACTCCCCCATTGGCTTTGGATTTTTTGAGAAGCTTCAAAGAAATCCTAGGTTTTTTACCGTACCATAGGAATTTAGAGAGGAGGGAATCAAATCTTTTAAAATGCATAAATGGAATACGGCTAGAAAGAATATATAGTAAAATAGGAGTGATCATCATCTTTATAGAATCAAGACGACCCCACCAAGAACGAAAAAAAGGATTCCAAGAGGAAAGAAGTTTAGAAATACGATCAAGGACTTCCTTCATGTTGAGTTTAACCGAGTTTAAAATGGAATTATTGAACCAAATGCCTAAGTATTTAATGTTAGAGTTATTCCAACGAAAACCAGTCAAATCAAAATGGTGTTTAAGACAGAATTTGGTAATGGGCAACATTTCTGTTTTATCTGGATTTATTTTATAGCCAGAAGTCAAAGAAAAATCAGAATATTCTTGTAATAGAGAGGGAATAGAAGTCTCAGGATTAGAAACGAAAAGCAAAATATCATCTGCATAGGCAGACAATTTTAAATGTGACTCTCCATAAATAAAACCAGAGATTTAAGAGTTCTGACGAATAAGAGATAAAAAAGGTTCAAGAGATAAAACAAATAAGAGAGGAGAAAGAGGACAACCCTGACGTACCCCCGTTGTAATGAGAAAAATTGAGAAATAAGACCATTAACTAAAACAGAGACAGTAGGGGATGAATAAAGCAAAGAAATAAGAGAAATAAATTTGGGGCCAAAACCATGCCAGTTTAGGGTGTTGAATAAGAAGGACCAATCAACTCTGTCAAAAAACCTTCTCCGCATCAACAGATACTGCAGCCAGGGAATAAGAAAGAGTGGAGGCTTTATTCAGGACATTAAAAAACATTCGAGAATTATCAGAAGTTAATCTGCCTTTAACGAAGCCGCATTGTTCTGGACCGATTAAGATAGGCAAAAGGGGTTCAAGAAGTAAAACAAGTAATTTAGCAAAAATTTTATAATCTACATTTGCAAGGGATATAGGGTGATAATTCTTACAAAACTTTGGTTCACGACCTTCCTTATGAATCAAGCAAATTGTAGCTTCTAAAAAAGTACCATCTGCCTTGCCAGTATTACAGAAATAATGAAAAAGATGTAATAGTTTAGGAAGTAATAAATTTGAGAAGTGTAGATAAAACTCTACCGTAAATCTGTCTGGCCCTGGAGTTTTCTTTTTTTTAAGTGAATTTAGAGATTTAGAAATTTCTATATCGGAAATATCTGACTCAAGAGCGTTAAAATCAAGATCTCCACAGATAGGAGGAGGAACCTGGGCAAGATAAGAATCAATCAAAGAGGTAGAAACAGGGGATTCCGGTGTATACAAGGATTTATAAAAAGTCACAAATTCATCTAAAATATCCTGTTCTTTAAAAAGATGTTTACCCTCTGGAGTTTGAATGGACTCTATTAACACACGTTCTTTACGAGCTTTGAGGTAATTGGCCAAAAGCTTGCCGGCTTTATTCCGTCCACCATAATAATGGGCACTGCTGCGAAGAAGAATAGATGAACCATTATCAGTGGTCAATTTGTTGAAATCCAATTTTGCACGAACTAGTTCTTGTAAATTAGAGCCAGAGGAGGAAGAATAAAATTGATGCTCCAATCCTTTAATATTAGCTAATAAGGAATTATGCTGAGCACAAGATTTCTTCTTTTTCTTGGAAACAAAATTTATAATAAAACCGCGAGCAGCAGCCTTAAATGTATCCCATATCAATGAAGGGGAGGAATTTGGATCACCATTCAAGATAAAACATTCTTCAGCAAAAGAGGTAAAGGAAGAAGAAAAGTTAGGGTCTTGTAAGAGAAAATTGTTGAACCTCCACCTAGAGGACTTGGGTTGCGATCGAAGCAAATCAAAGTCAGCAATCACTGGGGCATGATCGGAAATTACAATAGGTTCAATTGTAGAGGAAATGAGATTCTGGGATAGATGTTTAGAGAGAAAGATGTAATCTAATCGTGTAAGAGAGCCATGAGGAGGAGAGAAAAAGGAATACTCTGTTACATCTGGGTTACATAAACGCCAGGCATCTATAGGGTGTATCTGAGAGATTGTGTTTTGAAATTGCCTATGAGCTTTATGAGGAATAAATCGAATCTGGGATTTGCGGTCTATAAATGGATCCACAATCTGGTTGCAATCACCTCCTAAGGCAAAAATTCATCCTTATGTTGAATAATTTTTTTTGTAATATTAGGCCAAAAGGAATAGTCCGGTTGAGTCGGACCATAAACATTAAGTACAGTCAAAGAAATTTTGTTAATAAGTAACTTAGCTAATAACCATCTACCTTCCGAGTCTATGTCCTGGGAAACAACAGAACAATTTAACCTTTTATGACATAGAATAATTACACTGTTCTTTTTATTGGAGGTAGGAGAAACAAGGACTAAACCAACTCAACTCCGTTTAAGCTTTAAAGCCTCCAATTCTGTCAAATGAGTCTCTTGTAATAAAACTAGATCTGGATTATAGGAGGCTAAATGAGAAAGTATTCTCTGCCTTTTTATGGGATTAATAAAACCTTTCACATTCCAGGATACAACTCTGAATGTGGATAAACTGAACAATGAAAAAAACAACACGATCAACAGAAATAAACAAGAAGAGATGGAATACTGAGAAGAGAAAGGAGAATAGAAAAAAGAGGGGAGATAAAGAGAGAAAAGGAGGGGGGTGATAGAAAGAGCGTTAAGAGAAGACAGTACATGTCAACCATAATAAGGATAATAACTGCAAATAAAGGTAAAAAGAAGACTGACAACTGTAATACGTACCTTCAGAGGAGAACAAGAAGAGGATACAAGGAGTGGCAACACACAGGTGAAGACGACACGTCCAATCAGGGAGAACGTACCACAACAGGGAATGGTAAAAAACGAGCGGGAAACGTATACAGAAGAAATCTCAAAAAGAGGGTCTGTATAAAAACGCAAAAAAAAAAGAGAAAAATAAAGATAAAGTCAACATATTATAAGACAAATATTAAAGACAACCTGCAAAGAGACAACCTGCAAAGAGAAAAGATTAACATATTATGATACAAAAATTAAGAACAACCTGCAAGGGAAGAATTAACAGAATGCATTATCAGAGATCAAGCATAATCATAATAAGGAAGAAAAAAGTCAGGGTATAGAAGCCATGGAGGAAGGACCAGCAGTTTCCATCGACGTTGTGGAGTGTGAATGAATAAATTTCCTCAGATGTACCGGATCTTCAAAAGTAGAGGTTCTATTTTGAAAGGTAACTTTAAACAGACATGGATGAAACAACCCATATCTTGCGCCCAGAGAGCGTAGGGCAGGACGAAGATCAAGAAATTCCTTTCAACGTTTGGCTGTTGCTGAAGAGACGTCTTATGAGATAAATAGTTTAGAGCCTGACCATACCAGTTGTTTTTTGAGTTTAGCTGCATTCAGAATTTGTAATAGGTCAGTAAATTTGAGAAATAGAAGAATCACACCTTGTGGCTTCGAAGGAGTGGAAGCAGAGGATAACCGAGGACCCAATCTATGAGCATGCTGGATACTTTGGTTTGTAGTTACAGGAAGATCAAGAAGCTTTGGAAGAAATATAGTGAAGAAGTTAACCGGATCATCTCCTTCCAAACCCTCCGGAAAACCATATGAGCGAAGATTATTACACCTATTCCTGTTCTCAAGATCTTCAGCAGATTTCTTTAACAAGGGAACCTTCTTCTCTAAGGTAACGACCTTGGCAGAAATGTCCTGTACCTCTCCAATATGTTGTTCCACAACAGATATAGGGGCTTCCATAGACGACCATTTAGTATCCAGAACTTGGAGATGCGAATTTGTTTCCTCAATAAATGGACGTAGAGCACAAATCTCTTCCAGAACTGTGTCCAAAGATATAGGAGTGGCGGACTTCAGTGGAGAAGGAGGATCCTGTTTGAGGCGTTTATTAGCTGAAGATGGAGTTTGCAATTTGATAGAGGAGGTTGGCGAAGCCGCTGTTCGCGAAGATTTTAGACTGTGCCATCATGATAGTGCTGTGTAGAGAAGAATTTGAAGTAGTATGAAGTGAAGAAGTCCCGGAAGCATGAACTGTAGACTTATTGCCAATAAAAAGCAGATTTTTACTCCTACCAATATGTTGAAAAGAGCAAAAGAAAAAATTGTAAGGGTAAAGGAGTTAAGGAGCAACTAGAATATCAGTATTGCTCTGAGAAAGACTGCATAGCACCTCACAACAGTCAGAAGACACACTTGCGTCAAATCCGTAAAGTAAAGCGACCACTGCACCCCACTTGATAAAAATTAAGGGAGAAGGCTAAAACCAACCTCTATATATGCTGGAGAAACAGGGCTCATAAGACATGGAGAAAGTCACTTCAAAAGGATGTCTCTGAGGAGAGAAACGCCATCGCAGTTGCAGGAAGAAAAAACAGAATGGCGGCCATATGTGAGGAATAATAAATCTGTAGATTTCTCACAGCAGAGGAGGAGAAGAAGCCATACCAATATATTTATCCACTCAGTGGATATTCCGATGCATGAAGGTATCCGTTTCAGGACGAAATGTTAGCTGGAACCGCGAAAAACATCGCAGTAATCCCCGTCGCGGCACGGAGCTCCGGAGTAGGCGGCCATCTTGAAGTGCGCCGCGCACGTCTCGTCCAAGATGTTTTTAAACTGGTCATTGACCGGCATGCCAATATCTTTCTTAAACTCTTGGTATCTTCAGGAGCAGACTGAGCAGAGGCTCAATCAACAGGTGAGTCATGATTCCTTAAATTATTAGGCCCTCTTTTATTCCTTTTAGCCGCTGGGGCCAAACCTGATGGGGGTGAGGACTTAGAAGGGATGGGGGCAGGAACGAGGCCAGAGTTAGTATCACAAAACCCACTCATCTCAGGCCCACAAAAACTGGTTTGTCCCAAGGGGGCCATGGTAACTGGCAGGTCAAAAGCTAAATTCAATCAGCTGTAAGAGATAAGTACCACTCTATTAACTGAATTTCTTTATTAATTACCCAAACAGCCCACTAGGGTTGTGTTACTAGACACTGCGTTGGTCCTGTTAGGTTTGGCAACACCCATTTTTCGCTTCTCTATGATGACTCCTTATAACACAATGCCAGTAAGAAGGAAACAACCACAATAGGCAATGGTTAACCAGCCCTTATAATGAATGAATGACTTAATGTAGGGAAGGGCAGTACCTTGTCTTGGTGTCTACGTAACATCTTCAACATCAATGAGGGAGGGCCTGGCCGGGGCTCCTCTGGGTGATGACGGGCAAAGACGAGCCATCTCTTGGCCCGATCATGCACCTGGGTGCGTTCCGCGCACGTCCCACGCAAGTCCCGTTCCACTGATCTCAGCTTTAGGCACCCGAGCGGCGCCATGTAGATCCCCCACCTCCTCAGTACCCAAAGAGTTATGGGCTTTATAGTTCAAGTCTGGGGCTTCCAGAAGGGGTAATTGCATTCCCAAAGTGCAGTATGTCATAAACTGTAAAAAATATAAACAACAGAAGTCATCCATAAACCTAAAACAGGGCCATGGTATAACTGATATCAACAACAATGTCCTATAGGTATCATTCACAAATCCAATAATACATTCAGTACAATACTATAAAGATGTATTGTATATTGCCACAAATGGGTCAAAAGAATGATATGGCAAGAATTGTCAAAAAGATAATCAAATATATTTAATAACAATTATATTCAGCTGCATTATAAAAAAACAGAAAGTGAAAAGGTGTCCAAAGCGTATAATGTTCATATAGTGGTCAGAATTGTGCAGGCAATGCAGATTGCTAAAACAAGAAGGACAAAAAGTGGCGAAAAGAAATAATTCTTTGATGTGCATGGAAAGATAAAAATTCATAATGACTCCATTGCTCATATAGGTGTACAAAAGTCCATATCTTTTTCAGCTGGTATAATGGCGACAGCGTTTCGACCTTTCATAATTCAGCAGGCCATCATCAGGACAAAAACATTAAAGGAACACCCACAAAAATGGATTGCCATGTAAAGAAAATCATCAAAATAAATTAAGAATTAATCCACATTGAAAAAGTTGTGAAATTGGAAAAAAGCCTTATCAAAGGTACCTGCAGGAACGGTACTGGGGTAATCTGAAAAGGAAATGATTTATGAAACACTGATCAAAAATCCAAAGAAAATTGGAGTGCAAAATGTCTACATGTGTCATCCGTGATTATACCAAGGAGGGAGAATTAAAAAAAACTCTTATGAATTGGGCTTGTAAGCCAATCACTACTGGAAAAATAACCAAAATTGGAAAAATCAATTAATTGAATGTAAAAAGAAAATAAAGTACAATGACAATGGGACTTATCTTGATATACTCACAAGAGATAATAACAAGACGTTCTGCTTGAAGGAACTCGAAAGTGGCTAGTCATGAAATAGGAGCCCTGAAATTGAAAACAAAGGGCTAAAGTAAGCTCATATCAATCAAAAGTAATGAGAAGTAGTATTAGTGATAACTCAAAATGGAACAAAAGGAAAAAAATTAGGTACCTGGTGAGGAAAAAAGGCTATGTCCAAAAGCAGGTACAGGTGCAACAACCAGAAGCTAGTAAAAGGGGAAACTGACAAGCTGTACGTGCAACATAGTGCGTCTGTCACAGCTAGAGAGGAAAACACTAAAGTGTGCTGAAAAAAGGTGTGGGCCTAGTGAACAAAGGTTTTAAAGGTACTGACGTCCAGTACATAAAACAAATTGTACTAGAAAAACCACTAGGCATGTGGAAAATGGTACTGTATTGGATAGACGTGTAACATCCCCAAAAGGTGCATACATGCTACGTGAGATATCTACGAGGAGAAACAACGCAGTAAAATAATGTCATGGGTATTGGCATGAATATCCCTAGCCAGTCCCCATATATGATTTTTTTAAATTTACTTCAGGACAGGTGACTAAGTCTCCGAGTCCTGTAATGGCTGCAAGCAACATTCTTCTCATGTTGTTGGTAGCCAATCAGAGCGCTCACTCCTGCGGAGTCTGGCTCCTGTAGTAGGCAGATTGCCCAAGGGAAAAAATCTTCCTGGGACAATCAGAACACTTTTTTTTTTAAATTAGCGCTCCTGCAAGTGACTCTCGAGGCTCTCGCAGACACAACCTTCCAGATATACAATTCATTTTTTCCCTTAATTTCTAAAAAACAACTAGGCGGATTTACACCAAATCACAAAAAGCTCAATCTGCAGACTAAGATCTAGCTTCCTGCTAAATATGGTGTAATTCCGTTCAGAAGTTTTTACTGTAGCCCTGACTAAAGAAGTGTATGTAAAATGCATGTGGATTTTGTGTTTTGGGGCCCCCATTTTTCTCAGCCCTCACTCAACGCATCATCCAGAAACTTTCCATGCACAAACTAGAAAGAAAAGAGCACTTTTTAAAAATGTTTCGTGGAGATTCATCAAATGGTACCAAAGTTAATAACAAAACAAAAACGCGAGGGCAAGATGGCCGCCGTGAGGCTGTAGCGTGCAGTAGCAGCCGTCGCCCTCTCCCCCCCCCCTAATGTAATAGATGAAATGCCACACTGCGCTTACCTGCTGGAGCAGTTGATTTGTCGGGTGGCGGATTGCAACGGCCGGCGGTGGAATCAGGAGCTGACATCGCGGAGGACATTGGCGCGAGATATCAGCCGTTCAATTTATGCTCTGTGCCGCTGTGTGATCTTCGACAAAAATATGGCACCACGGCTGAATAAGCCCATGAAGGAGCCGAATGAGAAACAGAAGGAGACAGCGGGTGTTGTGCGCGGCTCAGTTCAGCCCAGACGTGGGCAGTCAAAGAAAATAGACGGGCCCAGCAGCAGCAGCGGTAAAGGTGCCACGCAGAAGGAGGATATCGAAGGAGGGAGTAATACTCCAGTAAGCACCCTCCGACAACCTACTCTGACGGAGACCTTCCAGGCGGCAGTCCCAGCGAACATCACGGGTGTCACAACCTCCACACAGGCTGAGATCAGTGCCGGCAAAGCTCCAGCGGCCGCGAGCTTCCATATGGAGGATACAATGTTGCAGCCTCTCTCTCGACCGGATGACAGGCAAGCAGAGTTGAGTGTGGAGAAAGTAGATGGGCTGAATGTCTTGGGTGCTATGGACATGACAGGCCAGCAGGTGACTACAGGCAGTACATTAGGCGGCGAAATACCCTCAAAGGAAATATTGCAAATACTGGGTAACAGTGGGGAAATCAAGAAAAACGGTATAAATGGTAAATCTGGTAATGATACGGAAGTGACACCTAAACATACAGAGCTGCCCACAGGGAAAGCAGCGGAGGGGCTCACCGCGCCAAAAAGATCACTGGCTCCCCAGATGGAGAATGTTTTTCTCACTTAATGACGATACTGACCTATCATTCTCCAGCGATGGCAATCTCTCTGATGGGTCTGATTCAGCTGGGACATCTTCAGCGCAGAGAGCAACAAGGGCTACCGTGCATAAATATAGATCTAAAACTAAATCTAAAGGAAGCCCAGTCATACTAGATACAGCACCAGCCCGTAAGCTTACCTGGGATTACTCAGCCACACTCAGCTTTATCAGGACGACGGAGCAATGCCTGAAACTAGAGGGCATACGAGCCCTATGGAAACTGCCATGGCCCGGTTCCCTCTATGGATCTAGTATATGCTACACTAAAGCAGATGCAGGGGGAGGCCAGATTGGAGAGCCGTAGGGCGCAGCAGGCAACTAAAAAACTGCAGGGCTCGCTGCGCAAGGTTAATAAACTATATGAGGATATGGCAGATAGGGTCACCCAGGTCGAAGAAAGGACTGGCAGACTAGAGGACGAGGTTAAGGAATGGCAGACTTTCAAGGAATCCCAGGAGAAATTAACTGAGGATCTACAGTGGAAGCTTGAAGATTTTGAGAATAGGCAAAGAAGGAATAACATTAGACTTTTGGGATTAGCAGAAAATATTGAAGGAGGAGATGCAAGGGCGTTTATAGTGACCCTCCTGAACGGGGCATTTCCTGATCTGGCTTCGTGGAACTGGGATACCGAGGTCCAGAGGGCACATCGGTTCCCTCTGACCCTAAAGAGAGATGGCCAAGGGGAGTGGCCTAGGGCTGTTCTAGTGTACATCGGCAACTACCTTCTTAGACAGGCTATTATCGATAAAGCAAGACCAGATGCCAGACGTACATTCGAGGGCCACACATTTTTTGCCCGCCCTGACTTTTGTCACGCCACGGTTGAGAGGAGATGGAGACTACGGCAGGTGATAAATCCCTTTCAGGGAACTGGCAGTGAGGCCTACTTACTGTTTCCGGCTCGGCTAAAAGTTATCTCTAATGGTCATATCCGAATGTTTTTTTCTGAGATTAAGGCTCAAGCCTTTTTGGCTGAGTTGCAGAACAAAAAGGGGACGGGCGGAGGTGTATAATTTGTTGTCATCTAAGCTGTTGCCTGATTCAACCTCTGAGGGTAGCTATAGCGATAGGAGTCCTCCATCGGCTATACCTAGCGAGATGGTTTAATGAAAAACTGTATCACGTATATCACAGGCGGAAAATACTGTTTTTTTTTTTTTTTTTGGTTTTCTGCATTATAAGTTGGGTTAGTGTTTCACATTGAGCACAGTGGCACCTCAAGGGAGAATGGGGGGGAGGGTGGCTGCGATGCAAGCTATGGGCTCCGGCTGCCACGCATAGGTCATGCCTGACCTATTTGCCAGTGAGGGGGGGAGGGGGTGGGGTGGGGGGGCGGTCCTGAGGGGTGGGGGGGCGGGGTGGGAGGGGGGGTAAGGGTATGGCACAGCACAGCATGGTATCTGAGACATATAGTTAAACACATGAAGAGTAACAAGACACCGGAAAGGGGAAAGCTAGGAATAAAAATAAAAATCTCAAAGATGAATCTAAGGGGCAATTCGGTCGGTCTGCAGTTTGATGTTCATTAAATGGGTTTACGAATTGCCTCAATCAATGTCTGCGGCTTAAACGATCAGGTCAAAAGGCAGCGGGTGGCAGCGATACTGAGAACAATGCGCTTAGATCTTCTATGTCTTCAAGAGACTCATATAGAGGGTATAAGAGGTAGTTTGTTGGAACAGCTTGGTTTTCGCCTCATCGCTCACACTAGGCAAGGTACCAAGACTAGAGGGGTCGCCATACTCTCTAGACATAGTGATTTAATAGTTAGGAGGAAGCTGGAGGATAAATGGGGCAGATGGGTGCTTGTGGAGTGTACGACATTGGGTGAGACGCTCACTATCTGTTCGGTGTATGGCTCGACTGAGGATGACCCCGATATCTTTGAATTTTTAGACCTAGAACTAGCTTCCTGGCCTGTACCAGTTATTATGTGCGGAGATTTCAATATAAATGGATTGGGTGGATTCTGGACTGAGATTGGGGATAGGTATGCGGGTCGGAAGAAAAAGGTGTTTCGCGCAATCTCCAGCCTAGTCCGGAATAACCTATTGGTTGATTTGTGGGCCAGATTAAAGCCTGACGATCCTGGCAGCACATATTATTCGGCTCCACATAAGTTGGTTGTTAGACTCGACTACTTTTTTATCTCTAACCAATTAGTCCCCCGGTGTCAGATTGAGAAGTTCCTCGGATTATCTCAGATCATAACCCATTAGTGTTAACAATGGATATTTCAATGGGGGCGACCAGAGCGGATATGGACTTTTGAGAGAGGGCTTCTGAAAGATCCCGGATACCTAAGTCACATGAAGGATTGGATTATGGGTTTTATGGAAATTAACAGAAATAGCGCTAGTCCAGGGGTAGTCTGGGATACACTTAAAGCTGGGGTGCGAGGTGAGACGCTCAGTTATAGCCTGCATAGACATAAGCAAGAGGCATTGCTTCAGAAGCAGATGTGTAAGGTAATAACGGAAATAGAAGAGGAGCTGAATATGGCGATCGCTTTGGGTGCTCCGCTCGATACCATTCTGCTCAGATTGGCCTTAGCCAAATCCAAAGCTCAGGACCACATTGCCTCCAAGGCAGCAGCAACTTTTCTGGTAAGAAAGCAGCAATGCTATGAGTTTAATGAACGGGTCGGGCACACATTAGCTGTGCGCATAAGGCAGAAAGACGCAGGTGGAGAGATTAGGGAAATAACGGATGAAAGTGGGGATATAGTCAACGATCCAATAGGGATCCGAGAGACATTTAGGCACTTTTATGCTAAATTATATAATGAAGAACAGGCGCAGGATTCCCTCCTAGTACAAAAGTATTTGAATGGAATTCTAGTACATCCAATTGCCGACGAGGACAGGGAGGCACTGGAAGCTCCATTTACAGCAGAAGAGATCTATGCCGCCTTAGGCAGCCTCCCCTCGGGCAAGGCAGCAGGGCCCGACCAGATACCGCTAGAATTTTATAAAACCTTTCTAGCAGTAATTGGATCTGATCTTGTGGCGATAATGTCTCAAGCTCAATTAGGCAGCTCTGTTCCAGCAACATGGGCCGGTGCAGATATTGCAGTCTTTTTAAAAAGGGGAAACCATCTAGAGAACCAGGGTCATATAGGCCAATAACACTTATGAACTGTGATGCTAAAATCTTCTCTAAAACTTTGGCGACCAGGTTAAGCAACATAATTAGTAAGATGGTTAACCCCAATCAGCATGGTTTTATCCCAGGGAGAGGTACAACGCAGCATGTTCGCCGGGTTATAACCCTGTTCGATGCGGCGGAAGTCTCAGGGGACCCCATGGCAGTAATGCTAATGGACGCCGAAAAGGCTTTTGACCGGGTCTCCTGGGACTACCTTTGGGCGGTTATGAAGCACTATGGTATTGGAGGCGGTTTTGTTAGTGCAGTTCAGGCTCTATATAAAGATCCAACAGCTCGACTCAAAGTGAATGGGGGTTATACGGCATCACTGGCAATTAAGCGTGGTACACGGCAGGGTTGTCCGTGTTCACCATTGCTTTTTGCGATATATATTGATCCTCTCATCCGGAGATTGGATTTAAATAAAGGCATTATCCCTATGAGATTTCAAGGTATGGAATATAAAACCCTGGCATACGCAGATGATATTGCGTTGGTTACCCCCGGTCCAGCGGATGCTTTGATCGTGATGGAGACAGAAGCTCAAGAGTTTGGTCAGGTCTCAGGGTACGCTTTAAATAAATCTAAGACTCAAATAGTTAAGAATGCGGGGGTGGTGTGTGATGATGTATGGGCAACAGATTCTGCTGTTTATTTGGGGATAAGGGTCTCAGCAGACTTGGGGAAGACCGTAGAAAGAAACACCGGGCCTATAATCAGTAAGGCGAAGAAGGACTTTGATAGAACACACAACCTGCATCTGTCACTAGTCGGGCGGTGTAACGTGGTGAAGATGATTTTCTGCCAAAAATCTTGTATTTATTTAGGGCTATCCCGCTCGAATTTGAGAAAAATGGTTCACGGCACTGGAGCATATGGTTAATAGATTTATCTGGGCACATGGGAAGACCAGGAGGGCACTGCGGTATATGTCTTTGCCAAGGGAAAGAGGTGGATGGGCTGTTCCTGATTTTAAAATGTATTATTGGGCGGCGGCTTTTCAGTATATGTGTGGGTTAACTGGGGGAGATCTGATCGGACCCCGGGCTAGGCCGGATCCAACTGATATATACGCAATGTTGCTCGGAGAAGATGCTCAGAATTGTTTTTTGAAATTTACTGAGCCTAGCTATTTTAAGAGAACTAGGTTCAAGACCCTGATGGCTGCATACAAAATCTGGTCAGCATTTTGTAAAAAGACCAGCCTTGGTCGATTAAATGGCTATACGCGGCTGTTCCGAAACCCCACCCTTCCTGGCGAAATCTTTTCAGACTCCACAATGGCGGAATGGGAAGGGTGTGGGATCCGGAGAGTGGGAGATTTAATGGGGCCCTATGGAATTCGGCAGTTTGTAGATATACAGAATAGCTTCGGTATCAGCAAAAGAGGCTTTTTTAAATATCTTCAAATTCGTAGTTTTATAGGTAGGAAAAAGGGGGGGCCTTGTGGGTTCAGTGATAACAAAATTATGGAGGTAATTAGAGAAGGGGAAGACTGTACTATTCGGAGGATATACGCTGAACTTTCTATACTTAAACAGGATGATCTCGGAAAATATGAGAAGAAATGGACAGATAAACTTGGCATAGATAAGGATACCTTTAAGGTTTCTTTAGAGCTAGGCCAAACTCTTCTTTGTTCCGCAGGGCTTCAAGCTCAACAGTATAAAACAATCTTTTCCTTATACTATACACCTGCACGGATCGCACAATGGGGGGACAGACAGGAATTCGGTGCCCTCGGTGTGACGGTACGGACGCGGAGATAATTCACATGTTTGCGTCATGTCCTCAATTGCAAACTCTGAGGAATAAGATAGATGTGTTTCTCGATAAAACATTAGATATTAGAGTCCACCTCACCTCGTCTATAATCTTGTTGGGGATAAGCAATGAGGACAGGTCAGACCCACCTGAAAGCTTTATTTTTGTGGCTATGTCAGTAATGCGAATCTGCATAGCTACAGCCTGGCTTGATAAGGCACCACCAACGTTTCAGCAGTGGCTTGCCAGATTGCTGTCGATATTCAATCTTGAAAAGGGAATTTACGAGAGAAAGGGTAAAAAGGGCAGATTGCTTGGTAAACGGATCTGGGGCCCCACATATCGGTGGAAGGAAAGCCAATCATAAATGATAGCTCGCTGCGGATATCATGGACAGTACTGGTTTTATGGTCCCTTCATGAACCAGTTATGTAGTATTAGTGATGTTCGGCATGTTACTTATGGGGTTTGAAAATTTTTTTTTGTATGATCACTTGTATCGCTTATTTGTACTATAAGTCTGTATATTATTTAGATAATTTCTGTATGTTTATTTTGGATAAGCTGCTGTGCTATAATAAAAACTTTAAAAAAAAAAAAAAAACGCATTTCCTGTGGAAATGCTGACCTAACTACCAGTGGAGTAGAGTGTCCTAGAGTGGAGGGACATAGAGTGGAGGAGTGTAGAGTATCATGATGTAAAGTGTCATGGTGTACAACGTCATGGCGTAGAGTATTGTGTAGAGTGAAGTTGCGTAGAGTGGAGTGGTGTAGAGTGGAGTACACTGGAGTGCTGTAGAATGAAGTGGTGTACAGTTGAGTGGCGTGTCGTAGAGTGGAGTGGCATGTTGTAGGGTGGAGTGGCATGGAGTGCAGTTGAGTGTCGTAGAATGGAGTCACGTATGGCACAGTGAAATGGCATTTTGTACAGTGGAGTGGTGTATCGTAGAGTGGAGTAGAGTGGCGCACAATGTAGAGTGGAGTATAGTGTTGTAGAGTGGAATGATGTAGAATTGAGTGGCTCATTGTGTAGTGTGTTAGAGTGGAGTGAATTAGCCTGTCATAGAGTGGAGTGGTGTATAGTGGTGTAGAGTGGCATGACATACAGTGGAGTGTGTAGTACAGTAGAGTATAGTGCACTAGTATGTCATATAGTAGAGTGGAGCAAAGTGGCGTGGAGTAGTGTAGAGAGAGTTGTGTAGGGTGTTGTAAAATGGAGTATTGCCTTTTGGGGGTTTGTGTTTGGAATTCAATGTGGTGTAGAGGGCTGAGATTAGGCCCTTGGTCGACACATGTGCAAGAAATAATTTTTCAAAGGGGTAAGGCCCCTCATAGTTCCTTCTCTATTGCTCTGGTGCACTGTCCAGTGTCTTAGCTGGCAGTAACTTTGTCCGTCTGCTTCTATTAATTTTTATCCTGCTTTACACTGAGTAAATGTTTTAATTGTCCTTGTTTGAAACAAATCCCGTAGCATGGTGCAGTTCTCCATCCTCCATGCTTAAAAGTGTGACTTGCACAGTGTGGTAAATGGGGATGGAAATTATGTCAGTTGTGTCGTTCTAGAAAGGGAATCCTACACTTTCCTCAGAAGTCGAATTGTATCAGGCACATATGCCACTTTAGGCCTGGCAAGTCTGGGAAAGTCACAGGATTCCCCAAAAACACCCACCCAACAGATTCCTTTCCATTACCAGCCAATGCTTTTCCGTTTCCCTCAGTGACAATTCGATTGCTATCAGCAGCTGCTCCACTGTGTGTTATGCTTTAAAGTTAGGTACTTCCATACCTCCCGCCTCCCTCGTGCACCGATTTTCCTTGTGACTCAGTGTTTGCCATATAAATTTAGCTCATGCCAATTGAAACTGGGTAACTTTTGAATCCCATGCACTGGGATGGCTATGTGGAGGGCTTGGGAAAGATATTATAGATGTGGAAGAATATTAATCTTTAAAGAAACCGTATGCCCATCCAGATAACAAAGAGTGGTCCCCAACTTTATTTTGCTAGTTAAAAGAAGGTAATTTGCCCGGTATATGTCCCCCAGTGAAGGGACAAGCTGAATTCCCAGGTATCTAATTGACTTCTTGGCCCATTTGAGGGGTGACATCTCTATTATTTCTCTCTGTATGGCTTGCCCTAGTTTAATGCCCATCACCTCAGAGGTTGTTTTTTAAGCCAGAGACTCGTTCATAAAGCTGAAGGGGAGGTAGTACTGCCTGGATAGAGGTAGCCTTTTGTGTTAGGGTAAGTAAGACATCATCCACAAATAGATGAAATTTATGTTGTAATCCACCAATCGACATACCCTGTACTGTCTATGATAGACTAATCATGTCGGCCAATGGCTTCACAGACAGGGTGAGCAGGGGAAGCGACAACGGACATCCCTGCCTTGTACCTTGACTAAGCAGGCAGATGGGCATTCTTCCTCCGTTTATCTGGATTTTTGCCCCAGAACTTTGTAACTAGCCCTATAGATTTTTGCATGCGGGGGCCAATTCACATTTTTGTAGCAACAGGGTTAACAAGCATTGGCATAGCCAATAGGTCTCGCCTTTGGGAGCTTATAAGTGTTTAGCTATGCAACAGTTAATGTTGTTGCACCAAGGATATTGTGCTTTATAACTAAATACTTATAAGGTCACAAAAGCGAGACCTATTGGCTATGCCAATGCTTCAAGGGTAGAGAGAAGGGTAGAGAGAGGGGTAGAGAGAGGGAGGTGGAGAGAGGTAGAGGTAGAGAGAGAGAGGTAGAGGTAGGTACAGAGAGAGGTAGAGAGAGAGAGTTAGAGCGAGAGAAAGAGAGAGAAAGAGAGAGAGAATTAAGGGGAGAGAGAGAAAGAAGGGTAGAGAGAGAAAGGGGGAAGAGAGAGGAGAGACAATGAAGGAGCAAGTGAATTTGAGAGGGGGGAGAGAGAGAAAGAGAAAGAGAGAGAGAGAGAGAGAGAAAGAGAGAGAGAGAGCGAGAGAATTAAGGGGAGAGAAAGAGAGAGAAAGAAGGGGAGAGAGAGAGAGAAAGGGGGAAGAGAGAGAGGAGAGAGAATGAAGTAGCAAGTGAATAGTGAGAGGAGGGAGAGAGAGAGAGAGAGAGAGAAAGGAGAGAAAGAGAGAGGGGGAGAGAGAAGTGATGTGACACACCAATAATTTTTTTGGGGGGGAGGAAGACGGATGTACTTAAAAACACACACTAAAAGGTCACGGGGCCTTTGCAAGCTATGAAATTTATCTTTTAACATTTTTCTCAGCACCCTAATGCGATTAAATCAAACGTTATGTTTCGGTATTAAAGTAAAATGTGGACATGTTAATTTGTGATATGGGGTGCTGTAATCGAGGAAAGACTAAATGGACTAAAGCATGCAGCACTGTACTGAGACCGCTCCAGAGGCCCCTTGTCTGCTGTGTAGATTTAACCAACATGCAGGCGAAAGAGGAGGAGAGTGAATGAGCAAATACAAGATATAGAAAAGAATGGAAGAAGGAATAGCAGATGGAGCTTATGGGGGAGAGTGACAGAGAGAAGAGAGAGGTAGAGGAGCGTAAATAAAGGAGAGATAGAGAGAGAGAGAAGTGTAGAGAGTTGAGAGAAGGGTAGAGAGTTGAGAGAAAGAAGGTGAGAGAGAGGAGAGCGAATGAAGGGGAGAGAGAGAGAGAGAGAATGAAGGGGAGCCAGAGAGAGAAAGAAGGGGAGAGAGAGCAAATGAAGTGGAGAGAGAAAGGGGGAAGAGGGAGGAGAGACAATGAAGGAGCAAGTGACTTTGAGAGGGGGGAGAGAGAGAGAGAATTAAGGGGAGAGAGAGAGAGAGAGAAAGGGGGAAGTGAGGAGAGACAATGAAGGAGCAAGTGAATTTGAGAGGGGGGAGAGAGAGAATTAAGGGGAGAGAGAGAGAGAAAAAGGGGGAAGTGAGGAGAGACAATGAAGGAGCAAGTGAATTTGAGAGGGGGGAGAGAAAGAGCGAGACAAACATAGGGAGGAGAGAGAGACAGGGAAGAACTGACGTGAAACACGAATGGTTTTTTAGGTGGAAGACTGAAGCATGTAAGCAGGCAAAGATACGATTACATTACTTCCCTTAAAAAAATGTAAGTGCTGTAAAGGAAATTTTGTATAAATAAAATACGACTACAGCTAAACAGGAACACTGCCTCTAGGTAAATGTAAGCATAAAACGTAAGTAGACAAGAATACGATTACATTTGTTTAATAATAATAATAATAATGTGAGTGGTGTAAAAGCACAGTTAAATAAATAAACGAGAGTACACGTAGACGCCAACACTGCCTTTAGCTGGCTAAAATAAATGCCCTTTTATAACACTGTGGTAAAGGTCTAAGCATACAAGGATACGATTACATTAGTTTAATAATAATAATGTGTGCGGTGTAAAGTAAAGTTTGTAAAAAGAAAAAAGAAAAGAGAGTTCACGTAAACGCCAACAGTGCCTTTTAGCTGGATAAAATGAAGGCCCTTTTATAACACTATCGTAAAGGTCTGGCAGTACAAAGGACAGGTTTATATGGGACAGAAGTGTTAGAGGAATCGTAAATAAAAGTTTCCGCCAAGGGCAAACAGGAATAAAGGAGGAGGGGTATGTGTGGCTTGTGCCACAGTGGCGCCGCTGGTCTGTTTCCTGCTGACAAGCATGCAGCACTGGAATGAGACCGCTCCAGAGGGTCCTTGTCTGCTGTGTAGATTTTCCCAATATGTAGACAAAAGAGGAGGAGAGTGAACGAGCAAATACAAGATAGAGAAAAGAATGGCAGAAGGAATGGCAGATGGAGTTGATGCGGGAGAGTGACAGAGAGAAGAGAGAGGTAGAGGAGCGTAAATAAAGGAGAAATAGAGAGAGAAGTGTAGAGAGGCAAAAGAAGGGTAGAGAGTTGAGAGAAAGAAGGGTAGAGAGAGGGTAGAGAATGAAGGGGAGAGAGAGAGAGAGAGAGTGAATGAAAGCGAGAGAGACAGAAAGAAGGGGAGAGAGCGAATGAAGTGGAGAGAGAGAGAGCGAGAGAAAGGGGGAAGAGAGAGGAGAGACAATGAAGGAGCAAGTGAATTTGAGAGGGGGAGAGAGAGAGAGAGAGAGAGAGAGAGAGAGAGAATTAAGGGGGAGAGAGAGAGAAAGAAGGGTAGAGAGAGAGAGAAAGGGGGAAGACAGGAGAGACAATGAAGGAGCAAGTGAATTTCAGAGGGGGGAGAGAGAGAAAGAGAGAGAGAGAGAAAGAGAGAGAGAGAATTAAGGGGAGAGAAAGAGAGAGAGAGAGAAGGGAGAGAGAGAGAGAGAAAGGGGGAAGAGAGAGGAGAGACAATGAAGGAGCAAGTGAATTTAAGAGGGGGGAGAGAGAGAGAGAGAAACCGAGGGGGAGAAAGAGAGAGAGGGAAGAAGTGACGTGAAACACCGATATAGTTTGTTTTAGGTGGAAGACTGAAGCATGTCAGCAGGCAAAGATACGATGACATTACTTTACTCTAGACACGTGTACAGTTTACACAAACACCCATGTGTAAGGTGAAAGTTCTAGACAAGTGTACAGTACACACAAACATACATGTGTAAGGTGAAAGTTCTAGACAAGTCTAGGAGAAGGTTTCTAACAGCAGCCTCATGTATGCACGAGGAGTGTTTACCATTAAGCAGCCATTTTCTGTCAAATACAATTGCTCGTTGATATGTATCTGAATGACGTAATTTTCTGCAAAACATTTAAAGCTGCAGTCCACCAAACTTTCCCATTCAACTCAACTGTACTATATAAAGCATAGGCTCCATGCCGTAGCCACAGAAGGATTTCCCCTGACTAGGTAACAGACCACAGGAGTGTAAACCCCGCCCACTCTTTCTGTGTCAATCACTTTCTAGTAAACAACAAAATGAGGTACCCCGTCTATTTCATGTGCTCACTGAAACCCCCAACCTCTATGTATGAAAGCAGTTGGCACCCATGAAGCGCAGTCACTCCTCATGATTTGTAGCACCGCACAGAAAGGCCACACCATTAAATGTACACGCTGCCCACTTTAATACATAAAGGAGGCCAGGAAATAGTTAAGAGTGATACCCCAGCTACACCCCGACAGGTAGAAATAGAACCAAGAGTTAAAGCACTACACGACCAGCAATTGTGACTGGTATAGTATTTTAGAATAAATATTAGCCGGGTTAATTTCAATTAAGGCTGCTTTTAATATATGACTGTTCCATGGAAGATCGTGCATTTTCTTTTAACTCTGTAGCTTGTTAAAAGAAAGCAACGTTTTGCTCTTTCCGGTGGTTGCATCTGTGGCAGCCTTTTAGTGCTCCAAATGTGTCTAATTGAGCTGAGGCGAGGCCTGCCACACGTGTATTTACGCGTAGTCACGTGCATTCAGTGTGATGTATGCCAATAAGTAGACTGCAGGGGTATTGATGAAATAAATAAATGCGCATGTCCAACATGCAGGACATTACTGCAGAGCCATCACACTACTCTAAACTCTGGGTAAAGGTGGTGTGGTGTGCCTGAGCGGTGCAGCCTACCAGCAACACACAGGGAAGTCAATGAAACACGTTAGCAACAAGCGCGCGCCTCGCGCTGACGAGGAGAAGAGGAGGCAGCAGGGGGAGGGGGAGAGAGGAGGGAGCCTGGGCCTGTTTCCCTTGCGGGAGCGAGCCAGTTAATTACAAACATTAGGTTTGAAAGCTCGCTCCCGCAAGGGAATCGCCAAACGTGCACGCGTTGCCATTCAAAGCAATGCAACGCGTGCACGTTTTTGCCCGCAAAGCTGTGCCGATTACTAAAGGTCTTTTCCCTATGCAGCGCATGCGCGCTGCGTAGGCGAGACCTAAAAAAGGACATTCTGCTCAATCGAAATCTTTTTCTGCATAATTGCTAAGATCAATAATGGAATATTTCTTCAATTTGCCTTCTCAATCAAATGTAGTACCTTACGAATGTTATTGAGTGTTTATCGATTTTTGAAAAACTTTGATTGGTCTGGGTCTATTAAATATGTGAGACACCCCTCCAGTCTATTTGCCAAAACTTTTGTATAAGTCTTTTGTTCCGAATTAAAGAGTGAGATCGGCCTATATGCTGGTTATTGCTCCTAAGCTTTACCCTGTTTATTTATTAGGGTGAGGACTGCCTTTTTCTTTGAGTCTGTTACCTTTCGTGAGGTCTGAAAAGAATGAAAAAGTTTAGTTAAGTGAGGGATCAAGTCAGGAGCAAAGGATTTATGGGAAATATTGGTTAGGCCATCTGACTCTGGGCCCTTGTGGGAGGGTAGATATTTGATCACTTTCCCCACCTTTTCCTGTGAGATTTCTTTCTCAGGTTCTATAATGATTTGCCTAGGTAGGCCAAGCAACAGGATGGGTCAGAGGACATTTTTGATCTCTAAAGTTGCTGGGTATTGGCTCTGGTAGAGACACCCATAGAAACTAAAGAATGCTTCCCTCTTTTCCTGTTCTTTCTCTGTCAGGTGTCTGACACTGGGGATGAGCATCAAATCCATCAAGTGACACAATCTAACCAACAGTACCATGTCTGCTTTATTGGCCTTTTCATAGACATTTTAATTTCAACAGTGACTTTTCAGACCTTTCTGTAAGTAGTAGGTTTAACTTCCCCCTTATTTTCAGCATTTGCTTTAGAAGTTAGATTGATTTCCTATCTTTATATTGCCCCTCTTTCTCCTTCAGCTCTACTTCTAGCTTATCCTTCATCAAATACCATACCCATTGTTATTTGGCTCCAGTGGCAATGGCCTTCCCCCATATTAGTGCATTAAAGGCATCCTAGACTACTGCCAAGGATTATTACACGTATTGATAAATCACAAAATAGTCTTCGAGCTCTTTCCTATACAGTCTGTCTTTCAGGATATTTGGGAGAGATCTCCAAGGGCACTTTTGTGATCATTTCTCCCCCCCACTCAAAATCTTAAGTCACCTGAACGTGGTCTGATATCGTTATGAGGCCTGTGTCTATTTTTGCTGTTTGCTTCGGCATGGTCACCGTCCCCCGTGTTTGGTCTAAGTTGAGAACATCCTGTGAAAGTGGGAAAAGAAGATGAACTCCTCCTTCATCTGGTGTCTCTCCCTCCATAGATCATATAGCCCAGTGGAGGTTATCCTGTCCAATAGGACTTGTCACATACCCACTCCTGTAAGGTATTCTAATAGATGCTTGTCCTTATTAGTGTGTGGGACTGAATTAAAATCTCCCACCCACATTATTTCTCCCATCGCTGTTTTCAAAACCTTATCCAATGTTTGAAAGATGGATCTCTCCTGGTTAGCGGTTGGGGCACAGACAGTATTCACTGTTATGTCCCATCCACTAAGTGCTCCCGTAATTATTATGAAACATCCTAATGAAGAATCTGTCTACACTTTTTTAACCTCTAGCACTACATTTGTGTGAATTGTTATCATCATCCCTCTTGCTTTTGTATTTGTTGTGGAGGCAAAGCACTGCATAGGGTAAAGACATAAGCCTTGTATAATTAGCCAATAGATGTGTCTCCTGTAGATACACTATATCCGGAGACTCTTCTCAATGGCCCCTCACACCTAGTGGCATTTGACCAGCATGTTAGGACTCGTAACATTCCATGATATGTGTCTTACCATATCTTAATCTACAGTGTCTACTGGAAACCTCGCTTCTTGCGTGCCCCGATGTTGCTCCGATAGCCGCTATTGCTGCTCATCAAGGTGTCTAGCTGTTGAGGTTGCTCCACTGATTAGTGCTCCTATAAAACCCCTATAAAACTAGTGGTCACTTTTCATAGCACCTTGTGTAGTATTATTGTTCGTGACCCCTTGTCGACATAAGGTGGTGCCGTAGTTTGTCCTCCGGCAGTATGGGCCTTTAAATGCGAGTTCCCATCATCTGATACCATCTCTCATGCAACGAGGAGCCCCATCTCATTTCTATGCTATTCCATATGATATTTTTGTGTTGCTGATTGCAGCTTCCAGCTCCTCCATCTGTGCGTGCCTCCCTTGTTGCTGTTGCCTCCACACCAACTCATGGCTATTCTCTGTACTTTGTTGGCCACTCAGCTGCCTCCCACTAGCTCTTCTCTGTATGCTAGGTGCACCTGCTTGTGGCTCACACTGCAGCCTCACACTCACCTTCTTTTCCCTTTGATGTGCTATGACCTAATTCGCCCCAGTGTCACCAGATGTCTTTTGTGAATCTTTACTTTGTCCAAACTTGGAGTTCATGAGCAAATCGCTGCCTTGCATTACTCTGCCCAGGGAGTCGTTCCATCGGTGGGGCATGGGTTCCCATGAATCCTCCCATGAATTCTAGCTCATTCTCAGATTTACCATTAGTGGTAGACCTGGGAATGCATCAAAATGCTATGCCCTCCGAGGTGAGGCATAACGAGAAATATCTTTATTTCTCCTAGTTTTTTCCTCTTTCTACATGTGGTGCATTCTGTAGCACACATAGAAAGAGGAAAATGCCTCTCAGGATTGTTCTTGTGCAGTAAGGTGTCCCTTCCTGCGCAAAAACATTCATGACTACAACACAGGCGCCCTTGCACCATGACGCAAGGGTGCCTGCATTGGCACTAGGCAGCCAAAAGTGCGCCAGCGCTAGGAATGGACAGGAATGCGCTGTATAATGTAAAATACAGTGCATTCATGCCCTTTCCCTTTCACGCAGCTCAGCAAGGTGGCTTGCTGTGTTGCACTGCGAGAAAAATTGATAAATCTGCCCCACTATTTGAAGGGACTCTCACACTCGAGTCCCTGGACTCCTAAGGAAAAAAGGCACAAAGGTTATAAATCGCGCAATAAGTTTTTTAAAGACTTGTTGTGAGAAAATGACTTTTAAACTTTGAAAAAAAAACTTCATAACAATTTAGGCGAAACACTCAGTGGTTGTTTTTCATGAACCATTGATAGACCCACTTATGAACCGAGAGTTCTCAGTAATGAGGACAATTCCTGAAAGAGAAACTCAAGGAAAAATTCAGGAAGAAAGTTCAAGTACTCATAGGGAAGGCATTGGGGACAAAGGTTGTTGTCATTTAAGTACAGTGGAGATAACTGTATTGCTCCCTTTCAGAATTACACGTAAAGCAGAGACCAGAAAACCCAGAGCTAAGGCTACAATCACTTAAGTGGGTAAAAGAGAATGTTGAGATAATATCTGAGTCACACTTCGGGGCACATTACGATGCCGGTGGGACTGCCACTGACAGGCATTAGGATGCAGGTGGTTGGACCCTTGTCTGTCGGGGGACAGACTGCCGCTTCCGCCAGGATCTACTGATCTCAGTGGAGCAGTGGTTGGAATCGAGATCCTGAATGGAGGCAGAGCCTGTTCAGGCACCGCTGTCATGATCATGATGTCCATTTCTCAAAGCCTTTTCATGGCAGTCACACCACCATGAAAAGGCTGTCAGAAAGGGTCTTTGGGGGCCCCAAGCAGGGCCCCGTCCCCCGTGGGCCACTGCTAAGTGGCAGGTGGGCACATGTGGTGCCCCCCCAAACATCCATGCACACGGTGCATGGATATTTTAAAAATGTATTTTTCTACTGCTGCTTGTGCTGCGGCCCTTTTCCGGGCTGCAGAACAAGCCGAAGTAGAAAAAGGCATTTTACAACTGGGTGGACGGCAGTCTGATTGAAATATGGCGGGTGGGACCGCCGACTCCTTGTTGGCTGGTCTCAATCCTGCTTCCATGGTGGTTAGGCGCTCATCAGACCGCCATCGTAATGAATGAAGAGGCATTTCTAAAGAATGAATGAAGAGGCATTTCTAAAGCGCATGGCTACCCGGGAGCATCCCAGCGCTAGTAGCAGTGCAGCTTCAACTTCGGGCCGTATTAGGGAAACAAATAAGTTTTTAACTGCTTTCGGAAAGTCAGGTAATTTGGCTCAAGGGGGATACCAAGAGGCATAAGATTCCACAGTTTGGCGGCAATATAGGAGAAGCGCCGCCCTCCACTTCGTGTTTTTCTTATTTTTGGAACTATTGCCAAATGTTTATTATCTGACCTTAAAGACCTATTGGATCAATAAGGTTGAATAATGGATCTGATAATGGGAGGGCCTTTACCTGAGAGTGCTTTGTGTTTAATACATAAAGCCTTGAACTGTACTCTCTCTTGAATGGGCAGCCAATGAAGCGATGCCAGCGCAGGCTTGGCTGAAAGGCGCTTGGAAGTATTCATAAGCAGGCGTGCTGCACAGTTTTGCACTATCTGCAATTTTTTGGTGGTGGTGAGTGGGGCTCCCAGATATAAAGCATTAGCATAATCAAGGCGTGATGGGATCAATGCTTGGACCAGCAGTCTTCTAGCCGTGAAGGGTAGCAGGGGAAGGATCTTTCTTAACATTCTTAAAATCCCAAAGCAACAGGCTGCCACCTTACGTGCTTGCTCTTTAAAATCAAGATTGCGGTCCAGCCATACACCCAGACTCTTAATTTGGTCTTTTGGGGAGGGTGGTATCCCCAGACAGCTAGGCCAGAATGATCCTATACTAAGCGTGGTGGAGTTACCCAGGAGCATCAGCTCAGTCTTAGCTCCATTCAATTTTAGACAAGAGCTGTCCATCCAACTCAACACCTTTTCAAGGCATAAGGCTAATCCCGAGCCTGAGTCCTCCTGTTGATTAAGCGAAACCACCAACTGGGTATCATCAGCGTAGGTGATGATCTGAATGCCAAAAGGTGTAACTACTTCTGCCAGGGAACTCATATAGACATTAAATAGAGTGGGGCTCAGGGAAGATCCCTGAGGCACCCCACATCTAAGGGGCATTCGCTTAGAGGTGATTTCCTCTTCAAAGACTACAAAAGATCTGTCCTCTAAAAAGAACTGTAGCCATTTTAACGCTGTTCCGGCCACTCCTGCCTTCCTAAGTCTTTGGATTAACAGATGGTGGTTCACCGTATCGAAAGCTGCGCTGCGATCTAACAGAATAAGAGCAGCGCAGCCCCCTCCATCCAAAATATTCCTTAATTCTTCCACCACTGTCACTGTCAGGAGTGCAGTTTCTGTGCCTTGCTGTGGTCTGAACCCAGTCTGTGAGGGATGAAGACGATTGTTGTTTTCAAGGAAGGATGAGAGAGTCTGGTTTACGTGCTTCTCAGCTAATTTACCAATTCCTGGTAGTAGTGAGATAGGGCGGTAGTTGGCCAACACGTCAGGATCTAGGTTAGTTTTTTTTAGGAGTGCTCTAACCATTGCTTGTTTCCATCGAGGGGGCACTATTTCTGTTACCAACGAAGCATTTATCACATTTAAAATTACCAGGGATACAGTTTCAGAAATTAGATTTAAAATGTTAGGGGGGGCAACATCTGACGGTGCTCCAGATTTAAGTTGACTAAGAAGCCCTTGAAGGGAGGTCAGACTCAGGGGGGGGGATAACCTCCAACAGGCAGTCTCCATCTAGGGCTGTCGCGTCAGGTGGTGGTAAATTTTGTGAAACCGTCACCAGAGGGAAAGAATTGTAGCTACTTTGTATTTTATCAGAGAAAAATTCTGCGATTTGGTTGCAACGAAGAGGGATGTCCACAAAGGCTATGGGGGGTGCAGGAGGAGTTAGGAGAGATTTTGCAATCCGAAAGATTTCGCGTGGACGATTTGTCGCCAAAGTGATGCTCTCTTCATAATAGAGAGCTTTGGCCTCTTTTATTTCCGATTTGTAGATCTTGAGCCCCTTAGAGTTTAGGCGGAGGCACATGGAAGTATAGCAGATCCTCCTTACGACCACTAATCTGAGGATGAACAAGACATCATAGGAGGGACATCACTCACAGAGGACAGGCCCGTCGAGACAGACAAGTTTGAATCTGAAGACATCTCTATCATATATATATATATATACATACATATCTATATATCTATATCTATCTATATATATATATATATATATATATATATATATATTCACTGAAAAAACCATAGGTTTCAGGGACGTTATAGTTAACTGGACATTTCACTCGTACGAAACCATAGAAATTCCACTGTTATAGTTAGTTCAGCTAACTATAACTCGCGCCCCCGCAATGCACTGCTGATCATATCACATATTACATCATTCATGACATGGTCAGTTACATCACTGATGACATCACTGATCACATCTCAAATGACATCACTGATGACATCACTGATGACATCATCCAGTGAATGTGTTTTTCTTTAAAGTTTAAATATGTATTATATATATACCAAGGTGTATTGAAGAATGAGTGGGTGTATAAGTGTCTGGATGGAGGATTTAGTAGGTGTGTGACTGACTGTTTAACTGAGTTATTACATGTGTCTTACTGAATGCATGGGTTAGTGACTAAACTGTGTGAATGTCTATATCAGTCTGTTTGCTGTTGTATAAGCTGCTGCATGGGTTGGTCAGTAGCTACATGAGTGTCTATATGGGTTATTAATTGGTTGCCAGAGTATTTGTATGGGTGCCTCAGTGTGTGTGTCGGTGCGTGGGAGGTGTGTGACTCTGTGCATACATGTTTGAGTGGTTGATTCACTGGGTGTATGGGTTCAAGAGTGCATGTGGAAACAGCTGTATGCGTGGGTGAGTGTGTGTATGGGTGTGTTAGTGAGTGAATGGATGTCTCAGTGGTACATGTCCAACTAATTACATATGTAAAAGACAGTGTATGTGAGAGTTGGAGTATATAAATGACTATACGTGAGAGTTAGTGATTGTGAGAGTGGCTGTATGGATGAGTGTGTACTTGTATCAGTGATTGTATAAGAGACTAATTATGCGTTTCTTTCTGTTTGAATAAGTGATGTGTTGTGTGTATAACTGCATAGGTCAGTAAATGGAAGTGTGATTGATTATTTGCATGACTGACTAGGTGTGTGAGTAACTCTGGATGAGTGCTGCTGCGTGAGTGTCTGTGTAGGTGTATGAGTGCATATGATAGTGTTGTATTGATGAGTGACTGCATGTATGAGTGATTGTATGGGTGAATGAGTGGATGAGTGTGTAGACCTAAGAAACAGTGATTAGATATGTAGTAAGTAGTATTGGTGTGTCTGTTTTTTGGAGTGGGTGTATCAAAGGTTATATTAGGGTGTGAGAAGGTGCATCAGATTGTCACATGGATGATGTCATCAGTGATGTCATCAGTGATGTCATTTGAGATGTCATCAGTGATGTCATCAGTGATGTCACTGACCATGTCATGAATGATGTAATATGTGATGTGATCAGCAGTGCATTGCAGGGGCGCGAGTTATAGTTAGCTGAACTAACTATAACAGTGGAATTTCTATGGTTTTGTACGAGTGAAATGTCCAGCTAACTATAACGTCCCTGAAACCTATGGTTTTTTCAGTGAATTTCAAAGGTTTTTTAAATGATAATTTCTAACTATAACGTCCCCGAAACCTATGGTTTTTTCAGTGAATTTCTAAGGTTTTTTAAATGCTAATTTCTAACTATAACGTGCCTGAAACCTATGGTTTTTTCAGTGAATTTCAAATGTTTTTTAAATGCTAATTTCTAATTATAATGTTCATTAAACCTATGGTATTTTCAGTGATTTTAAATTATCATTCCATTCTCAACCTAGTGAAAACAGCCAATATCGCCAGTTTTCCAACAATAGCTTCCGCAAAAAAATTCGCCACAAATGAGAGCGACAACTAACGTTAATAATATGCAGAGTAGGCGTTCCCGTGCAAAAATAACACGAAAACACCACTTCCCGATATTTTGAACGAGCAGCCAAATCTGGGGTGCGATCCAAAAACAGGCGATAAGCTGCGTTAGCAGTAGGAATTTAACATCTGCCTTTTACTGGTGTAAAGCAGGACGACTACCTACAGTTTGAAAGGGAGCCCAGCCCAGAACCACATCTGAAGACCAACACATGTCATAGAGCTACTGACCATGCAGCTCCGACACCCAAGAAGGCCACAACACCCACTACCATCACCCCCAGGACCTCCCCCCCGGACCACCCCCCTCCCTACTACCACCAAGGCAGTGCAGAACAGGACAGCGGACCTTCCAAAAACGGCATGGTCCCTCAGCCACACAATAGCTGAATGTTGGGAGATGTGGCAACCAAGTATGTGTGAAGGACGCAAGTCACCCATCAATAAAAATGCACACAATACCAAGTGTAGCGGTGATGTGGTGGACAGACCTCACTATGCAGAGCACAAACCTCTCCATGTGGACATATACTGCTGGTGCTTGTAGTGTTGTGGACAATAGACACAACCATGTTACCTCAGGCAGTGGGGAAGATCTCGGTCATGTAGCTGTGTTGTCCCCCCGTGAAAGCGGAAGCAGAGTGTGCTGGTCCAACGTACGCCACTCCAGCCTAGGAGTATGAATAAATAGGCTGGGGCTGTGGGCATGGTTCACTTGTGGGAAGGCCAAAGCGTCTGCCAGGGCGGCAGCCCTCACCCTGCCACGAGGCCTCCGCCGTGACCGCCGGCCTCCTCGACACCGGCCCGCTGCGAACCCAGCAGCAGAGCACCACAGACTTATGTCTGTGCAGACTACTGCCTTCGATCTACACTGCGGACAGCAGGGCTCACAATTCAGATCGAGTCGCGATTGCAGATGACGCACTTCAGTAGGGAAGAGACATTGATCCCAGTGCGGCCCGCCCGGACCACGCATCATCGCAGACTGTGCACACACTGAGTGCTTCAGGTGCCACTAACTCAGTGCACCACAAGTCAACGCCACGTGGACTTATTCAGACAGAATTCATTAGGCAAAAGACATTGCTACCAGTGCGGCCCGCCCGGACCACGCATCATCGCAGGCTCCACACACGCTGGTCGCTTCAGGTGACATTAACTGTACAGCTCAACTAAACGCCACGTGGCTGTGGGCCCTTGCTGACCGCTGCCTCCGGCCTACACTGCGGTCATCAGGGCTCACATTTAAAATTGACTCTTGATTCATTAATTGCAGAGTCCAGTAGACAACTAAGTATTACGTCCCTAAAACCTACATAATATCCTTTTAGTATCCTTGCTTCAAGAACTTGTTTTAAAGCAGTTATAGCTTTAGTACAATGACCAACTTCATCTTGCAAGTCCAAAGGAACACTGAATGGCAGTCTACACTGCGGACAGCAGAGCTCACAATTTGAATTCAGTCTTGATTTATTAATTGCAGACAGAATTGTACTCTATGTCCTCGAATTTTGTCAAGAGGAAGTGACAAAAAGCATTCCTTGATGTCTGTGCTGACTACTGCCTTCGATCTACACTGCAGTCAGCAGGGCTCACAATTCAGATCGAGACGCGATTGCAGATGACGCAGTCCAGTAGGCAACAGACATTGCATGATCGCTGGCTGCGCACATGCTGAGCGCCACACCTACCACTAACTCTATGCAGCTCAAGTCAACGCCACGTGGCTCTGGGCTCTTCCTGACCACTGCCTCCGGCCTACACTGTGGTCAGCAGGGCTCACAATTCAGATCGAGTCGCGATTGCAGATGGCGCAGTCCAGTAGGCAAGAGACATTGCATCATCGCTGGCTGCGCACACGCTGAGCGCCACACCTACTAACTGTATGCAGCTCAAGTCAACGCCACGTGGCTGTAGGCCCTTCCTGACCGCTGCCTCCGGCCTACACTGTGCTCAGCAGGGCTCACAATTCAAATTCAGTCTTCATTCACTAATTTCAGAGTCCAGTAGGCAACTAACTATAACGTCCCTGAAACCTACATATTTCGACAGTGTATTCCATAAATGTTTCATCTTTTGTTCCATACACCTACACTGGGGTTAGCAGAGCTGACAATTTAAATTGAGACATGATTTATTCATTGCAGAGAGAATTGTACTCTATGTCCTCGAATTTTGTAAACAGGAAGTGACTAAAAGCATTCTTCGATGTCTGTGCTGACTACTGCCTTCGATCTACACTGCGGATAGCAGGGCTCATAATTCACATCGAGTTGCGATTGCAGATGACTCAGTCCAGTAGGCAACAGACATTGCTCCCAGTGCGGCTCGCCCGCACCACGCATCATCGCTGGCTGCGCACACGCTGAATGCTTCTGATGCCCCTATCTCGGTGCAGCACAACTCATGAACCCTTTATGATACAATGTTTTGTGTATAATTTCACATCTGCTGCCCCTACCTCAGTGTACCACAAGTCATGGACCCTTTACGATACAATCTTGTGTGTATTATTTCACATCTGTTGCCCCTACCTTAGTGCAGCACAAATCATTGACCCTTTATGATTGAATTTGTGTGTCTGATCAAATGATTACTGTTGTACTTGTTGCCAGCCCCAACCATTCCCGGACGGCTGGCTTACACTCACCCCACACGCATCCAGCACAGACGTCACTGGACATGTGACCCTGGTAATAAAAATGAGTCGAGCGCACGTGCCCTTTCCCAGTTCCACTATCTATCTGTGTCCATGTGTTCATTATGTATGCAAGATGCCGCCCCTGGGCCCTACCACATTACATTGTGCTGTGGACAGGGTATGCAACCATGTTACCTCTGGCAGTGGGGAAAACTTCGGTTATGTAACTTTCTCTCGGTCATTGTACAAGTACGTACGTAGAGACTGGATCATTAGAGTACTGCAAAGAGAGTGTATAGTGAATTTATAAGTGCTTGGAGATTGGCGTAGTAATTGTATAAGTATATATGTTGGCGCAGCCTAACGCCGAACACAAGCTTGGCTCTAATTGGCTGCCCTCCATGTGCCAAAAACTGAAACTTGAACTTTGCATGGCCCTGTATTGCTACAGCTGCAACACTCCACTGAATGTGCAATAAACATTCATATCCACACAGATGTGTCATGTCCACCATCTTTCATGTGTGGAACTATGGATGAATGTAGGGTCAGTGATTCCCTGTACCTTCCATGTTGGCCATGTTGTGGGACTTGGCTCACAGAGTGACACATTGGTGCTTGCGACCCGGGTGACGTCAGCACTACAACAGGGACACCCGCATCAGTTGATTCCTCATACAGCCCAGGACGGAGCCACGCCCATAGCTCCGGAGACATTCTTCACAGCCTCACGCAGGACTGGCATACGCCAGGCCAGCGCACTCCGCTTACACTTACAGGGAAGGACAACAACGCTACATGGCCCAGATTTTCATTGCAGTGATCTGCTGGTCACACCCTAGTTGTCAGTACACCACAGCCACTCCCTCACGGCTAGTATACACCCACACCACACCCATCCAGCACAGGCGTCACAGGACACGTGACCCTGCCAATAAAAAAGACCGGGCGCACGTGCTCGACACCATTTCAGAGTTGCTCACACCGGATGCACTGCGGCCGGCACAGGCACACCGGCACGGGACGGTGACTTTCGGTCCACTGAGGTACGGGTACTGTAACTGCTGAGCGGGTGTACAGCCTGCTGTGATGGCCCGTTCCGGCGGTCTGGACAGCTCAGGTTTTGTGTGCCCTGCTGGACCGCAGTGTAGGCCTGAGCCATCAGACAGCGCAGGCCTACCGGCACGTGGCGTCGCCTCGCTGGTCACAGAGTTAGTGGCACCGCAAGGGCTGAGTGGGTGTGCAGCCTGCGATGAAAAGCCCGGTGCACTGGTATGTCCTCTGCCATGGTGAAATCAAGACCCAGCACCAAATGTGAGACCTAGTGGCCTGCGGAGCGGGGCTGCATGATATGCAGGGTGCGTGTCCGTGGGCCCCGGGCTTGGGGCTTGCAGCGGCACGTGATAGGCCCTCTTTTCTACACGCAGGTTGCGAAAGGTGAGCAGAGAGGCTTGTTAGCGCAGCGGCGGGCAGTGGCCTCCAGGCAGTGGGAGTGGATGGGGTGCAGCAGCCTGGGTGCACAGCGGCGGACAGTCACCTCCGGGCAGTGGCAGTGGATGGGGTGCAGCAGCCTGGGTGCGCAGCAGCGGGCAGACACCTCTGGGCAGTGGAAGTGGATGGGGTGCAGCAGCCTGGGTGTGCAGCGGCGAGCAGACACCTCTGGGCAGTGGAAGTGGATGGGGTGCAGCAGCCTGGATGCACAAAGGCGGGACAGAGAATTAGGTGTGTGCAGTTGTATGTACTCTGCCATTACTGATTCCATCCTACGTTTCAGATGAGTAAGCTTGAGGGCTTCACTATGTTCCGGCACGTGGTTGGAGACACACCGGTGACGGAAAGGTGAGCTGTGAGGGTTTTGTACACAGTGTGGGCACTCACTGTCCCTCTCCATCTCTTCCTTTCTCTCCCTCACACTCTTTCTCTCTCTCTTCCTCTCTCTCTCACTCTATCTCTTCCTCTCTCTCACACTGTTTTTTTCTTTCTCTTTCTCTCTCTCTACCTCTCTCTCTTTCTCTCTCTCTACCTCTCTCTCTTTCTCTCTCTCTCACTCTTCCTCTGTTTCTCTCTTCCTCTTTCTCACACTGTTTCTCTCTTTTTCTCTCTCTTCCTCTCTCTCACTGTTTCTCTCTCTCTTCCTCTCTCTCTCACTCTTTCTCTCTGTCTACCTCTCACTGTTTCTTTCTTTTTCTCTCTCTTCCTCTCTGTCACTCTTTCTCTCTCTCTCCTTAGATGGACGCATGACGCACAATGTTATCTTGCTTTTTGTCTAGCAGGCTGTGATTCACATATTGACGACCCCCCCGACATGGACCTCCCGCCACCAGGCGATGACTTCAGTTCCACTGAGTTAGTGCCACCAGAGCTGAGCGCGTGTGCAGCCTGCGATGATGCTTGGCCATCCTGCAATCAAACCCCACTTTGAATTGTGAGCTCGGCTTGACCGGGTGTACGCAACGCCTGAGGAGGTTGCTTCGTCACTGGTGGACCCTCTTAGACACACAGTTTTTGCGAAATTTAAGCCAAAAATGATATTGATATCTCCGGTCACAGATATTTTGCGACGGTTACGCGAGTAATCGTGAATGCGCGCGCCAATAGAAATGCTCTGATTGGCTGGACAGAACCTGAATAGAAAGTTGCGGCCACCATTTTATTGATCGGGAACAGTTCCTGGGGCTGAAAATTTCTGAAAAAGCTAACATAAGGGTCAGAGTACAGGTACTATGACCCCATGCTTGAGAAATGGGGGTGTTAGTGCCACAAGTTTTGTGTCCAAAATAGATTTTTTTAATCGCATGCAATATTTGCGACAATGCCGCGACCACCAGTGCTGCCCCCGTGTACCATCGCGGGGGCATCGCGAATATCACTGCAATACCGCAAATATTTGTGGGAATATAAAAAATATATCCGTAAATCATTAATACGCATTGTTATAGAGATATTGAGATTCTGATAACTGTTTTTATAGAGTTATTTATATAGTGAGTCATCTACTGTGATGGTTATAATTAATTATATAGTTCTAATTTTTGAATGTGGTGGTGGCTGTTGAATCCCTGCTTTTGCTTTCCACATTCACGATGTAACCTTGGGGATTGCGACGAGTAACTTCGCGATCTCTGGGCTCACTGCGAAAACGGAAAATAGGTTTTAGAGATGGTTGTTCTAGAAATACACTTGAAAAACATGATTTTAGAGAATACTGTAAGAAACCCATAATGTGTAAAATACTGTAAAATGTGTGGATATATATGTTTTAGACTTTATGGAAAAGGCATGATTGTCGCGGTTAACGGCGTCATTGCGACGTCCCGAATAAATGCGAAAATGGAAAATAGGTCTGAAAGATGGTTTTTAAAGAAACTTAGTACAAAAATATGAGTTTAAACATGCTTTGAAAGAAGTATGTATATAGTAATATGTGTAGTGCAATGTTCAGAATGGATATTTTTACATATTATTTTTGGATGTGATGTCACTGACCATGTCATGAGTGATGTAATATGTGATGTCATCAAAAGTGCATTGCGGGGGCGCGAGTTACATTTAGCTCAGCTAACTATAACAGCCGAATTTCTCTGGTTTTGTCAGAGTGAAATGTCAGCCTAACTATAACGTCCCTGACACCTCTGGTTTTTTAGTGAATTTCTAAGGTTTTTCAAATACTAATTCATAACTATAGCGTCCCTGAAACCTGTTATTTTTTCAGTGAATTTGTAAGGTTATTAAATGCTAATTCCTAACTGTAACATCCCTGAAACGTATGGGTTTATGTATCATTTTCTATGGTTTCTTTAAAAAAAAAAAATATTAATAGATGTTTATTATTTTTTTTCTTTTTCGTCTATCATCTTTTAACTCCTTCGGTGCTCATGACGGCTCCCAGCCGTCATGAGTCACAGTAGGCGTGTGCTCATGACGGCCGGGAGCCGTCAGAACGTTGCCGCTCTGCCCACGCGGTGTTAATTCCCCGCCTGTGCGAGAGAATTAATCAGTGGGCGGAGTTCTGATGGCTCCCGGCCGTCAAGAGCACACGCCCACCGTGATTTATGACGGCCGGGAGCCGTCATGAGCACCGCGGCGCCACGCCCACCCCTAGCCCTGCCGGCACTGCGGCAAAATTTTGTGCGCAGCGAAGGGGTTAAATATTTTTTTAAAGTTTTCAAATATTTATAAGCAGTTTTTTAAAAAACATATAACATAGCTGACCTAACATTTATATTCTTATTTCTTTGAATTAACATTGTTTTCTTGTTTGCAAATTTGTACAGTGTGATATTATATTACAGAATTTTGAAATGAAAAACGTTTAATAAAAAAATGTTTAAGTTATTTTTTTAACTATTTTTTGATAAATTAAACTTTGTATAATCACTTTCAATAGTATAAAAGTTGAAGGGGTGTTATTGGGGGGAGTGCTGGAGAGTATTTACCTCCCCGCCCTCTAGCTACACCACTAAAATAAAAGGGTTGCATACCATAAGCAAACTTACACGATGGATGTGCAGATCCGTTATATAGAAATATCACTCCATAACACATATTTAGAATGAATTACTTTATTTTTTTGATGTAGAGCTTTATTACTAAGTACCAACAAATATTAATAAAGAAAGTTATTCTTTTGTTGTAAATATTTTAAACAGATTTTTGTGGATGCAATAGTATCGCCTACCAGTTGCAAATCTATGTGTTGCGTGCACGAAGCCGTTACACAAATGTAATTCTAAAATACACACTTACACTGAAACAATATATGTTTTTTACAAAGAGGTTTATTAATCAGTAGTAAAAATTAGTATTAGTGTTCTTCTGCAATATTTTTAAGATCTATAAAGCACATTTGTGTGTACGCAGCTCCATCACGCAGCAGACGTGTAGGGGTCACAATTTCTTCCGTCATGTGTTTCCAGGTTTGCGTAGAAGACGCCACTGCGACACAATTTTTTAAAGTTTCAAATATGCATGTTTCAAGTTTAAATATCTGTTTTGCATAAACACTTTGCATTGAAATACTTTCAAACACAATATCCTAATACTAATTTACAGTTTTATATTATATTTAGTACATTTTACGAGTACACTACACATATGCGATCGGTATGCAACCCATACACGACTGCATGTGACATACAAAAAAAGCTTCTCATTGGTTAAAGAGCTTTTTTCTCTCTTGGTGGGTGAAACCAACACCTGTTCCAGTCCTTTCTTTTTGAGTGTGTCTGCCTTAAAGACTAGCTTTTCCTAGGCTCTCTAAATTTGATATCTTTTTTGGTGATCATCATATTTCAAAATATAAAATGGCATCAGCGTTTCCTGAAGAGCAGGACGAGGAGATGGAAGAGGTGGAATAGCCTGTAAAAAACGGAAGGAGAGTATTGTGTGTGCCTTTTTCACTGTCCTTGAGGCAGAGAAGAAGGTGAATGCTCGTAAGGTAACATGCACAATCTGCCAGAAAGTCCTCTCCAGAGCTTCACAGAAAAGTACTCATGTGGTACTTCTTGAATGAAGAAACACCTTCAAACCATCCACCCTGTTCGTCTTGCACGAGAGATAGAGCGCCAAAGAAGAGAAGAAGCAGCCAGTGATGATGGAACACAACCATCAACATCTGCAGGGGTTGTTTTGACCACTCCACAACCTCTTATTGTTCCAGATTTGGCAGATGCTGACATCCACTATAGGAACTACTTGACAAGTCTTTGCGTGGGAGAGCTGTCCATTGATGCTATCAAGACTCTCCAGAAAGCACACAAGTGTTAATTATTTTTTGTATTTAGTTTTTTTACTTGTGTTTCTTCATTTAAAAAAAACACCACAGTTGGACTGTTAAACTTTCATTGTTTTTTTTAAAAACACCCCAAAAAATTAAAAAATTTAAAAAAAACAAAAATAAAAAGCTTCTCATGGAACCACCTACATCAGTTAAAAATAGAAAAATTGTATGGAGAGAAAGTGATCGCTTCTATAAATCTGTGTATCATAAATGTTACAGTTGTGTATAAGTAGTGTCTCACTGAGTGCATGCATAATATGTAAATGAATGAATAACTGAAAGAATAGTGCTTGGGTGATTTCATATGTGCATAATTAGTAGTAGAGTGAATGGATGACTGTATCCATAAAACCTTTGTGAATGGCTGAGTGTAAGAGTAGTGTTTGAATGATTGCATGAGTGCATTTGTAGTCCGTGGGTCATTCTATGACTATATGCCAACTGTCTGGGGGATTGCATAAATGCATCCGTACTACTGGAATAAAAGAATGAGTGCAACAGTACTGCCTGACAGTTTCTATGAGTACTGGTGTATTGCCTGGATAAATGCTTGCACAGTACCTCAGTGAGTGGATAAGTGCATACATTGTGCTTCAGGGAATTCATGAGTGAATACATACTGCCTGAGTGAATGGTTGAGTGCAAGAGTAATGCCTGGCTGATTGCATCACTGCATACGTAATACGTGATTGATTGAATGTGTGTAAAGGTAGTGCCTCCTTGATCCTATGAGTGCATGGGTAGTGCCTAAATGAATGTATGAGTGCAAAACTAATATCTAGCTGCTTGGAACAGTGCATGGGCACTGCCTCAGTAAAAGGATGACTTCAAGAGTGATTCCTAGGTCATTGCATGAGTGCATGGGTAGAACGATGAATGCATGGGTACTACCTGAGTGAATAATTGAGTGCAAGAGTAGTACCTGGGTGATTGCATGATTGCGTTGGTAGTGTCTGATTGATTGGATGTGTGTATAGCTAGTGCGTCCTTGATTGCATGAAACATTACCCCGTTGGTACATTTAAGTTCCTTGGCAGTACTTTTATTCGTGAATTGTATTCGTTCCTTTTGCATTTGCTGTGAGCATGAAGATAAATAACTTTTCCTAACAGGGAATCACTGTGATTCTTCCATGCAACATTCTTTAGTTTGTAAACACATTAAAGTACACGGACATTTTAACGTTTCGGCCCGTAATTTGTACTGTTTTTTTAAACAAACTCCAGTGCCTACTTTTATTCCCACGCTCATTGACCTTTCGAACAGCAGTTATCTTATCTGAAATAACTGCAACTGCTATGGCTTACGAGCACGCGTCCCGCATATAGCAACTCTTTCACAACGTGTTACATCTTGCACCAATGTCTTTTGTCCTCCCCCACATGGGATTGTAGATAGTTTGCTATGGCCTTCCATTCCCACTTTGAAAACAGATTTTAATAACGTACGCTGACTCAAAGCGCTATTGTTTCAACAAGAAGTGGCACTCACATCAGCTCGTGAGACCTTCAAATAGCAGGTGCCTAAAACACCAAGTGACATTGAGTCACTGTCCAATACCAATCTCCCACTACATTCTGAAGAGTTAATACACCAAATATTTAATGCGTCTGAAACCGAAGGCCTACTACATTTTTTTAAACTAGTCGACTACGGCCTCGTTATCTTTTTTCAGACTATTTTTGGAGTAATACCGGCTTTTATTCATTCTAATTTTTCCCAGCGCCTTTGGCGGCTATTCCTTGGTGCTCTTGCTGGTTTGCGCACTGCTCGTTCTTCTGCTCCTACTACAAAATGGCTGCCCGTCCTGTGGTTGAGCCCTTTCTAGGCCAATTGCGTCTGTACCGTGAACGAATGCTACAACTTTTTGGATGCTTGCCATTGGCGACTCTTGGCATCAGCTACAGGCTGAGCTTCCGGTACGTCTATTTCACCTGCGTGCAACCTGTGTTCTACTGTCTCCGGGGCCCTTTTGAGAGTGACCTGGATGTCTGCCTCTCCACTACTTCACGTGCTGGCCAGGATTATGAACTGTTGGGGAGTCCATTGCTGGCTCATGACCAGGACTGTTCCGGAGACACACGCTTGATGGATGCGTTTAATACTGCAATAAGGGGGAGATGGAGTACGTGCGCTCATGCGCAGCGCCTCTTGCAGCGCAGTATCATCAAATATCACGCAGGTTGCCCTGACATGCTCCTGGTTGCACGAGATTACGATGACCATGTCTGTTCTTTCGGCTTGCTCAATTGGATGGCGACCCTCTTTGCTTGGAGAGGTGCGGATGACCTTTTGGAGCTGATTGCATTCCGCGGTGCTTGTGAATTCTTGCATTTCGATGAATCTCCATCAGTGCGCATGGGAACCCGAATTTATTGCCTGTTATTTCTACACCTCAAAAATACTGGGTTTTTCCTTTTTCTCATTTCCTTTTTCGTTCCTTGCGAGCTTTCAGATATTTACTTTTTCTACGATTCCACCTTTACAGATTCAGTTTGGCTCTGCTTATCTTTGTGTTCTCTTTGCCTGACTGCCACAGAACTGGCGAAGGGGAGGGTGCGACCTGGCCGTTCGGGACATTATCGACTTCACTAACATAACATAATCCCTGCAGCCATTATCCAGCTTTTGCGCACGATAACACAAGGCTTTATTTTTGCAAAATACCTCGTTCGTAATTTTCACATGAGAACTGTCTGCTGTGTTTCTTCTCAGCATCTTTCGGAACTTTAAATTCAACATTGTGGTCAAAGTCGATAAACAATATCCCTTGTTATTCTGCTCTGGACAGGCCCTAGCACCTGTATAAAACATACCAATGCAGTTGTTGTTGAACACCCCTACTGTGATACAATCGGGATACACGAATAGGTGGCACACACACTTGAAACGTTTCCAGGGAGAACAGTGAAACAGCACCTATAATTTAGATTTAACATCTATATTCAAAGTTATATGGTCTGCAAACAATGCTCAGAGACCTTTTATTATATAATAATACTTCTTCTTAGCAACGGGAGGGAGCTTAGGCAGTATAGTCTTTTCTCCATTGTCTTTTTATGATGATGTCTCTGTTTATGACATATGGACTAACTGATAAACTTTTATATTTCTATCATACATTTTTGTTCTTGTTGTGGCACATATACTACACGCTAAGCCACGTTACTTAAAATAAATATTTTAAAATGTTTCATGTCTCTGTCAGATCTTACAAGTACAAGAGTGACAGTGAAAGGGTGTGTCTTGTTACCGCGATTCCTTAGAGATGTGGGAGTGTTGTGTTCTGCGTTGTCTAATCACTTGTTTCTCTGTAAGGGATTCAAACAGCTAATGAGACAACATAACAAGTTGGCCCGGAGCTTATAGGCACTCAGATAATAGGATGACTCAGTCCCTACCTACCCAGGTCCCATAATCATACACATAGTTGTGATCTTAGGCAGAATCCCTGCAACAGCCTGACTGAATGAATTACTCCATGGGTAGTGCCTCAGTGAATAGTTGAGTGCAAGACTAGTGCCTGGTGGATTATATTCCTGCACTGGAACTGCCTGAGTGAATTGATGAGTGCAAGAGTAATTTCTGGGTGCTTACATCACTGCATAGGTAGTACCAAAGTTTAAAGATAACTGCAAGAGTAATCCCTGGGTCATTGTATGAGTGCATGGGTAGTACCTCAGAGAATGGATGACTGCATGGGTAGTGCCTGAGTGAATAGTTGAATGCAACACTAGTGCCTTAGTGATTGCATCAGTACATGCGTATTGTCTGCGTGATTCCATGTCTCCAGGAGTAGTGCCTGGGTCATTGTATGTGTGCATAGGAACTATCTGAGGGACAGTATGAGTACAAGGGTAATGTCTTAGTCATTAGATAAGTGCATAGTTAGTGCATGAGAGAATAGATGAGTGCATGGGTAGTGCCTGAGTGAATGGATGAGTGTGTGAGTACTGCCTGGATGATTGTATGAGTACATGGGTAGTCCGTTGGTGATTGCAGAAGTGCAGGGGTAGTGTCTGGGTGATACCATGAGTGCATAGGTTGTGCCTGTGTGAAAGCAAAAATGCTAGGATAATGCCTGGGTTATCCTATTAATGCTAAAGTTCTGCTACAGCGATTACATCAGAGCATACATAGTGTTTGTGTAAAAGAATGACTACCTGCCTGATGACATCAGCAACACGATCAAAGTTTTCAAATGGCATAAAGGATCAAGATTTTTTTATTACAAATAAATAACATATAAATGAACTTCAAATATTGTTTCATGTTATCATACATATTATGTTATGTATTCTTCCCTTTTTAAGTAATTTAGAAACACGACTCTGTTGAACTATTTTAGAGTTGTATTGTCCTAAACAGGATTAAAACTCTTTTCAAAGTTCACCACTACCTACTATAAAGAAGAAGAAGAAAAACTGTTATGTAATGTAATGTATTACCCAAATTATACTATTACAAAATCTTTTTTCATGATTTCCTAAGATTTTCCTGATGAAGATCTTGTAGATAAAACACAACATTCAGAATCACATTAGCATAACAGTTGATACCTGAACTATTTTCCAACTGGTATCCTACAATGTCATCAACAGTTTCCATTTTCTGTTTCTTTACACCTTCAACTTTCTCTTCAATTTTGTTTATTTTTTTTCAACCTCACTCAAATCTTTGACATATTTCCGTTTTGGACACACTACACGTTTCTCATATATGGGATATTCACCTCAATCCGATGTATAAAGTCTTCTTAAACGATTATACTCTCTTACACAATTTACATCAGCACTAACCTTTTTCTCATTCAAATCAATCAAATACAAACCAGACAATGGGGCATATTATCAAGAACGGCGTTAAAATTATCGCCGCTTTAGCGGCAGGAAACTGCAGCTAAAGCGGCGAAAATGGCTTGATAATATGCCCTTGAGAATTCCAATAGAAGCCCATGTTCACACCAGAACATGGGCTTCTATTGGAATTCTCAAGGGCATATTATCAAGCCCATTATCGCCGCCTTTAGCGGCAGTTTCCTGCTGCTAAAGCGGCGATAATTTTAACGCCGTTCTTGATAATATGCCCCAATGTTCTTACTCTAGATAATGCAACATATGCCATTCCCTCTTTAAACCCTGTACTTCCAATATTTACCAAAGGACTGTCTATACTTAAACCTTGAGATTTATGAATAGTTACTGCATATGCTAAAGACAGAGGAAACTGTTTTCTGCGAACATACATGTCTTTTACAAGCAAAAAACATACAACACAACGCCCAATCTGTCTTACCTCTTTAATCTGATCAAATTTCACTTTCAAAAATTCTATTCGATCTCTGTTCTCAAATTTTACTAAATCAACAACTTTTCCCATTGCTCCATTTACTAAACCTTCTTCTACATTCAAATTACGCCGTAAAATTACCCGACAGTTTATACATACATGTAAAGTTTTTTCTAAGCCTGCAGTTTTAGATACTGATTTTTCCAAAGAGTGCAATTTAGTCTGTAGTTTCTCTGTAAGAAGAATAGTCACCCCCTGGTGTTCAATTTTATCAATAGCTTCAATTTCAACTATTTCTTGTTTTTCCAGTTTCAAAAGCTCTTTATTGAATGTAAAACACTCTTGCAGTGTAGGCCTTAGGCAAACTCTAGACTTCTTTTCTCCGATCTTCTTGTACATTACTTCAGCCGCTGTGTTTTCAGTTGTAAACAAGTTCCTTAGTAGCCGACTTTCTAAAGTTTGTTTACCATGTTTCTTCAAGACACCAATTCTTATATCTTTAAGAATGTTTCCATAATCTTCATCACTTGCTTGTCGCATATTCTTTATAAGTTCTTTATATTCAAAATTCAACCAAATGTTCACATTTCCAATACTTCCCAAAGTTTTTCGAGTGTCTTCATACAGAAGTGTTTAAAAAACTGGTTGTCCTTTTACAGGAGTTAGTTGTAGTAGATCTCCAAATACAATTAAATGTTTTCCTCCAAACAGCACATTGTATTCTGTTTTTAAAATCTGTTTCATTCTCAAGTGTACAAAGGCAAGCAATAAGTTTGAGACCATGCTCACCTCATCAATGATTAAAAGCTTCATTTTCTTCAGCACTCTTGACACTTCATAACAAGCTTCTCCAGACAGCTTCTGATATTCCAATTTATTATCATGTTCAACTGGTAGCATAAGTAATCTATGTAAAGTAATCCCTTTAATATTGTGTGCTGCTAATCCAGTTGGAGCTGTTACAACACCATATAAATGTGAATCTGTAGTTCTCTATAGATCACTGGTCAAAAATTTAATTAAAAACCTTTTACCTGTTCCAGCTTGACCATTGATGTACATAAGAATAGGTTTAAATGATGAACATTGGCATTCTTTTTTTCATGCAACAAACCATGTTGTATCTGTTGTGTCACTTGTACATATATTTCTTTTTGTTCAATACTTAATTGTTCTTCTAAGTTTTCCAAATGTACTATTATCCTGTTGTGCTTGTTGCATTGCAGTTTCTACCTCATTCATGGGTATTGCTGCTTCATTTTCGATAATTGGTTGTCCCAGTAGATCTTGACTCAGTGGACCAGAACTTTGACTATTTTGAGAACTGTCTTTAGCTATTTCAGCTGCAATAGTATTTTCTTGTTCAATCTCATCATTTAACATTTGTAGATCTGTAGGAAAAATTGTGCATTCAATGCTATCTTTACATGCATTAAAAGAATCTTCGTAGCAGTCGAAATCTCCAAGTAATTCTGTTTCATTACGCCATGGCTGAACAGTTACAGAAGTGGTAAATAGAAAAATTCTCTCTAATCTGGAGTTTCACAACTGAGTTTTCTGTGGTCAATAAGATTTCCTTTGGCATGTTTTACTAAACATCCGTCACATCCAATTACTGCATATTTTCCTTATTTGATATTTTCTGTAACATTTCTTTTAAAACTGTAATGTTGAAGTATTTCATACAGACATAGCTTTTCCAGATGTGCACTCCTTTTGCGATAGTATGTATCCAACATATTAATTTTAAGAATTTATGTACTTTCTGGTTCATTCAGTGCTAAGTATTCAATTTCTTCTAATGCTTTCAATACTCTATTTCGTGTGCAGGCAAGATCTAAACTTACCCAAATGATTCCTCTTGACTTTGAATATAAACTGGAAGAGCACAAGCGATCCGGACATTCATGGGATCCAATCTCTCGGTGGGAAAGCATTTTCAAGCTAAGCTGTACAATTTTTTGCTAAGACTCTTCTCTTGTGAAATTTCTTCCCACATTTCTTTCATCTCTGTCTTTTCTGATTTGGTTATATATGATGTAACATAGCGAGCAACGGCAATTGAATTATCTGCAACATATTGAATATCCATATTTAAATAACTGGATTGTAGTCATTAATATACTTTGACTGTTCTCTACTTTTTAAGTTTTATGTATTCTTGGGAGATTTCCAAGTTATTGTATGTCTTACTGCTGACAAAAAATAATTTACTCTTCCTTTAGAAATTATTGGACGTGGGAATCCAAAACGACACTTTGTATAAAATTTCCCTTTAGACTTGTATTTTCGTCAGCGGTGACTTTGAAAACGTAAAACGTGTTGTCTCAAACTCTTTTCTCCTCCTTCTCTTGAATATCACAGGTAACATACTGTTCGATGAAAGACAATACAGTTTCATCAGTATCAGTTCCAAACTTTGGAGCATTCTCTATCCATAATAGCATGTGTATATGAGGAGCACCTCTGGCTTGGTATTCTTTTCGCCAAAAAAATCAGTAACTTCTCCAAGAGGACAATTATTTTTATTGCAGATAAATGACATCATAGTTTGAAACCTATGGTTAAAATACCTGCACACATTTACAGGATCCAAAGAACACAGTTCTCCAGGTGTCTTCATTTCAATATTTTTTATATTTGAATTTGCTTCTCGTAGAAATTCAAGTAAATCTTCCCACGCATATTCAGCACAGCTAAGAGTTACAAACCATGTTGGTGTACCTAAGTTTCTTAAAATACACTTAAGTTCACCATGATGACGAAACCAATATTCATTGGTACCACGTTAACATGCCATCAAATTAATCAACTGTGATTCTAAATTTTCATCTCTTTGTTGAACTTTGTCCATGAATTCTTTTGCAGAAACATGTTGAAGATGAACTCCTATTTTTAATATGTGGTTCACTGCATATGAAAGAGCAGACAAATCACTTTCAAACAGAAGATGAAATATATATGGATGCACTGTCGAAATCTTGGATCTTCAGAGCACAATCTTGTTGAGCGGTATTCTGAAGCTGGAATCCGTACAGGTCGCTCATCAAATCATCCACCTTCTCGGGTGGGGAACAGCTGTAGAAAACAACAAGCTTCTAAGCTTTTCTCTCATATACTCATTGGAGTTCCCTTGGCTTTTTTTCATTTGATATAATTCAATGCTGTTTCCTATCACTTTTTTTGAATTTAGAGGATGTATTGTGTAATGTTCATAAATCTCTTCACTCCAGGACTTCTCAATTTTTTCTATTTTTCTGATTCATTCTGTAAACATATTACCTGTTCATCAACATTGACAGTTTTATAATAAATATTGTTCTCTACAAAATATAATGTAGCCTTTTGTAGTTCATTAACATCTACAATCTCTTGCCATATTTTTCGACTCTTTGTTGGGACATCATTTACTAGAATAACTACTGGCTCATTTTCCTCTTTGTCTCTACCAACAGTTTCAATATTTTTCTTAAAATCTAAAGGTAAGTACACAATTCTTCCTTTCAGACCTCTTTGTAAATCTGTTGGTGGCAGCTTACCTGTTTTAGGCTCCATACAAATTATGGCTTGAAATGGATGTACAGATTGACTAAGAATGGACTCATTTGCAATCAAATCTGCCAGTTCCTGAGGAATAGCTACCAACTCTAAGTTGTTATGAACTGCTCTAGCTAGCATTTTGTTCTCTTCTAATTTGTTGTAACAATATTTACAAATACGTTGATCAGTACCCAACTCAAATCGACCTTCCACCAACAAATAAGCACCAAATTGCTGCCACTTATCATTGTTTTCCTTTTCAATTTTTAAATATAAATCAACATTCCTAGTTTGATTTCTATAATGAGTACGTCAACAACAAATACAAACATAGTTTGGTTTTTCAGAGGACACTGCCATAAACTTTGTAATTTCTTCTACAAACTCATCAGTACTAATCTCTTTCCTGTGTTCTTCAACATCTACACTTATCAAGCTCTCACTTTCTACACACTCCTGTGGTGAACCAAAAAGACGAAACTGTATATCATCACAAATTTTTTGTACATCTCATAAAGAACCGTGTAAAAGAGCTGTGTTCATTTCACTTAAACATAATGCAGGAGTTTTTACATAGTACACTTTCCTTACCAACTTCCGCTTTCCTGAGTGGTGTACTGCTAACAGTCTTAAGTGATGAAAAGTACTTTAACACACTTTTCTTGAAAGACAAGCCAGAGAATGTCCGTGCAACTTAGTATATTTTCTTACTTTACATGGATTTAGTCCTTGTAACATCCTAATCTTCTGTTTAACACTTGTTTTACACAATCTCGTAAAAAAGTTCGCAATATGTCAATAGATTCCTGTTGAATACTGCAAATACTGCTACAATCCCACTTATATACAGGAGCTTGTGTACGCTTCCCTTGCACTTCTTCAGCTATTACTTCTTCCACACTACTTACAACCATTTCTTCCTTTGGAATGGGACAACCATTTTTCAGCTCATAGCATCGACCACTAGTATGAACTGAATACACTAATGCGTTCTGTTGAAAGTAGCTTTCTTCTTTAAAGAAAGGCTCAGTAGTAGAAGTGTGCTTCCATTCACCAGTGACATTTTTACAAAAGTTACTTCTATTAACAAGTCTTTTTCTTTTGCTTTTGTCTTTCATAAATTTCCTTATTTTATCCAATGTTCTCATTCTCTTCAATATTAAAATAAATAATTTTTGTTTCAAATCAAAAGCAGTATCTACTACACTTTCAATCTGTTGCTTTTTCTTATACGCTGCTGATCTTCTTTTATACTTTTTACAATCTTTTAATAATAAATATTGAATTACTCAACTTCAAAAGATTCGTGCACGTATCTGTTTAAATAGTTTTTCTCTTCTTCTAACGTGTTGTTTTTCCAAAAACTAATGTTTTTTCACCTTTAGAAATGTTGTTCTCCTTCTGCTTTGTTGTAAAACTCTTCTTTTTCCTTTCATTGCTATTGTCTATCTTTAATTGCTCTGCAACTGTGAAAGTGTTTAGTTCTCTTACCAGAACAAACTTTATCCTTAGTAACATTTTCATCTTTTTGTAACGCAGTCTTTTTATTTTTATTTAAGTAGATCTGTTTTTTTTGTTGTCTTCTCTTTTCATGTTTTCTTGCCATCTTGAATGTGTGATCTAAGCAAAATAGTTTTCTAAAAAACAAAGAACAGTTTCAATAGTTTGTTACATGAATTAACTATTTTAAATTAATTACATATGAATACTGATATCAACTAGTAAGCAATTAATTACAATTACATTGCTATTCTCTTTATTACCTATAAAACAAAGTGTAGAAACAAGCAAGAGAATTGCAGAAAGAGGACAAATCATACTCAGACAGAAAGAAAGGGACAGAAGAAAAAAAAAAGTTTAGAAACACCTAAAAGAAATACACAAAGAACAACACAGCTACTAAAAAAAGTGAGAAATTCAGAAAGACGGAACAGAATTGCACAAAGAGACAATAGCGGTGAACAAAGAAACCACAGAGGTGCACAAAGACATAAGAAAGATGCAGAAAGAGGCAACACAACTGCAAAACAGGGAACACAGGTACAGAAATAGCCAAGAGGGGTGCAAAAAGAAGCAAGACAGGTGCAGAAACAGGCTAACAAAGATGCTCAAAGACGCAACAAATGTGCTGAAAGAGAGAAAACGGGTGCAGAAACATACAATATGGGTGCAAAAAAAGGCAAGATGACAGACAAAAGAAGCAACAGAGGTGCAGCTAGAGGCAAGACAAGTGCAGAAAGAAGCAACAGACGTGGTTAAAGTGGCAAGACAAATGCATAAACAATCAAGAGATCTGCAGAAAGAAAAGTGAGGTGCAGAAAGATGGAACAGAAGTGGAGAAACACGGAAGAGAGGTGTAGAAAGAGACAAAAGAGCTGCAAAAACAGGAAAGAGGCCTGCAAAAAGAAGAAAAAAAGGTGCAGAAACAAAGAAGTACAAAAACAAGCAGCAGAGCTCCAGAAACACACAAGAAGGATGCAGAAAGAAACAACACAAGTGCAGAAACAAGGAACTGACATGCAGAAACAGTCCAGACAAGTGCTCAAACAAGCAAGAGAACTCCAGAAATTCAAAACACCAATCTTTGCAATGTTAGTGTTGTAAATCTCACCATACTACTCAAAGCATGCATACATGTGTCTGTGCCTTTTGCTAGTGCCATCATACATCTATTTTTATATATTTTTTATGTATGATGCCACTAGCAAAAGCCACAGACATATGCACCTCACTGTGTTTAGGAATATGGAGAGACTTACAACAGTGATATGTGAAGGATTGCTGCTTTATATTTGGCTAGGCCAAACACTCTAAGTAGTCGCTGAATAGTGAAGCTTCAAGACAAAACTGAGGTTTAAAACATGCTGGCAGAGGGATTAGTGATTAGCCTAGCTTGTACGAGTCTGTGGAAAGGTACACTTGAAGTACGCCGTAGAAATTTTGGTGTGTTATTGAAATGGAAAGTGCAGTCTCTCTAGTTGAAAAGAGTGCATGGTCTTGCGACTGAGTTATATCTCTACTTGTACATCTATTTTCACACATGCTTTGCATCTAAAGATGATACATCTATAAAACACATGTATACATGTATTTGTATCATTCTTTCATGTAGGATGTCACTAACAATTCAACAAAGTAGACTAATCACTAATCCCTCTGCCTGCATGTCTTAAACCTCACTTTTGTCTAGCACCTTTACTATTCAGCAACTACTAAGAGTGTTGGGCCTAGCCAAATATAAAGCATGAACCCTTTGCATGTCACTGTTGTAAGTGCCATCATATTCCTGAAAACATACATACATGTGTCTGTGCCTTTTGTTAGTGACATCATACATAAAAGAAGCATACAAATCCATGTATACCTGTGTTTTATAGGTCTACGATCTTCACATGCATAACATGTATGAAAATACATGGCTAGTGCCTCAGTAAATTAATGACTACAAGAGTAATGTCTGGCTGCTTAGAAGACTGCATGGGTAGTGACTGAGTGAATGGATTCATGCAACTTTACTGCCTGCATCATTGGATGAGTGCATGGGTAGTGCTTCACAGAATAGTTGAGTGCATGGGTGGTGCCTGAGTGAATGGATGAGAGCAAGAGTACTGCCTGATTCATTGCACGATTGTGTAGGTACTGTCTTATTAATTCAATGTGTGCATAGGTAGTGCGTCCTTGATTGCATGAGTGCATGAGTACTGCTTCTGTGATTGTATGAGTGCAGCAGTAGTGCCTGCGTGATTTGATGAGTATATGAGTGCTGCCTGAATGGAACGATGCATGCAAGAGTAATGGCTGCATCATTGGATGAGTGCATACATACTCCCTGAGAGAATGGATGAGTGCATGAGTACTACCTGAGTGAATGCTTGAGTGCAAGAGTAGTGGCTAGGTAATGCCTCATTAATTCGATGTCTGTATAGATACTGCCTCTTTCATTGCATGACTGCATGGGTAGTTCATGAGTGACTGGATGACTGCATAGCTACTGCCTGAGTGAATGGCTGAGTGCAAGAGTAGTACCTTACTGATTGCATGAGTCCATAGGTACTGCCTATGTGATAGCATGAGTGCAGGGGTAGTACCTGTGTGATTGCATGAATGCATAAGTTGTGCCTGAGTAACTTCATAACTGCAAGGATATCGTCTGAATGCTTAGATCAGTGCATAGGTAGTGCCTGAGTAATATGATGACTGTAACATTAATGGCTGGGACATTGGATTAGTGCCACATTAGTGCTTGATGGAATAGATAACTGCATACGTAGTACCTGAGTGAACAATTGAGTGCAAAACTAGTGCCTTACTGATTCCATGAGTACATGCATAATGCCTGCGTGATTGCATGAGTGCAAAGGTACTGCCTGGGTGCCTGAATAGTGCTTCATGGAATGGATGACTGCATGGTTAGTGTCTGAGTGAATGGTTTAGTGCAACTGTAGTGCCTGTATTATTCGATGACAGCTTCAGTATTGCTTGACAGAATAGATGAGTGCATAGGTAGTGGCTTAGTGAATGGTTGAATACAAGACTGCTGCCTGGGTGAGTGCATGTTTGCGTAGGTAATATCTGATTGATTGAATGTGTGTATAGATAGAGTCTCCTTCATTGCGTGAGTGCACTGGTAGTGCCTGGATGATTGCATGAATACAGGGATAGTGCCTGGGTGAAATGGAAGACTCATACAAAGTAGCCTAATCACTAATCCCTCTGCCAGCATGTCTTAAACCTCACTTTTCTCTTGCAGCTTCACTTTTCAGTGATTAATCAGAGTGTTGGGCCTAGCCAAATATAAAGCACCAATCCTTCACATGTCACAGTTGTAAGTCTCACCATATTACTGAAACCATGCATGCATGTGTCTCTGCCTTTTGCTAGTGCCATCATACATAAAAGAAACATACAAATAGATGTATACCTGTGTTTTATAGTTGTCGGATCTTGCGAGGCATAACACATGTGAAAATACATGTAGAAGTATAGATATAGCTCAGCAAGATGAGATTGGTAAGACGGACACTCGGGCAATGTACAATGGGCCGGTATGTAAGTTGCAACTTTGTGCTGCTTTTGTGTGTAGCATGGAAGCAGATTGGGACTTTATCTGTGCTGTTCAGATGCTGCCAGCAGCCCACTGAGGGCCTAAGTGGTATTTTTCGATGCAGATGGCCCTCTGTTACCTTCCTTTTACAAATGGAGGGGAGGAAACGTTTGGGGGAGAGGTGTGGGGGGGGGGTCGAGGGACCTGACATTCCCAGTCTCTCAATCTGTCAGCCCTGTAATGTACCCAGATTGAGCAGGGGCAGGAAGCCTGAGAATTACCTTCACTTATGTTCAGGTGTGGTTCACCAGTGTGAACAAATCCATGCACAAAGTGTGCAGGCAACATTTCCATTTCTTTTTTATCTCCCTGAAGTTAATAAAACATGTCTCTTTTAAAGCTCCCCCAGTATTTTGCGACAAGGTGCAATCTGCAAACATGTGCCATTTCTTTTATGTTCCCCGGGCCGATTTTGGATCCAATTCAACCCTGTACCTCAGTCAAAAGACCATGCAATCCTTGCAACATGACAGACTACACTCCTCATTTCACGAAGACACCTAAATGTATATGGCGCACTTCAGCTATACCTTTCCAGAGACTCATACCAAGTACCGTAATCACTAATCCCTCTGCCAGCATGTCTTTAGCCTCACTTTTGTCTCGCTGCTTCACTACTCAGCAACTACTAAGAGTGTTGGGCCTAGCCAAATATAAAGCACCAACCCTTCACAAGTCACAGTTGTAAGTCTCACCATATTACTTAAAGCACGCATGTATCTGTGCCTTTTGCTAGTGGCATCATACATAAAAGAAATATACAAATAGATGTATACCTGTGTCTTATAGGTGTCGGATCTTCAGGTGCATAACACATGTGAAACTACATTAGAAGTATAGACATACCTCTGCAAACACAAATTGTTAAAACGGACACTCGGGCAATGTACAATTTGCCAGTATGTAAGTTGCAACTGTATACCGCTTTTTTCTGTAGCATGGAAGCTGATTGGGACTTTGTCTATGCTGTTCAGATACCGCCAGCAGCCCAGTGAAGGCCTAAGTGGTATTTTTCGACACAGATGGGCCTCTGTTACATTCCTTTTACAAACGTGGGGGGAGGAAGCGTTGGGTGGGGGAGGAGGTTGGGGGAGTCGAGGGAGATGTCATTCCCAGTCTCTCGATCTGCCGGCCCTGTAATGTACGCAGATTGAGCAGGAGCAGGGAGCCTGAGAATTACCTTTACTTTTATTCAGTTGTACTTCACCAGTGTGAACAAATCTGGGCACAAAGTGCGCAGGCAACATTTCCATTTCTTTTTTATCTCCTTTAAGTTAATAAAACATGGCTCTTTTAAAGCCCCCCCCAGTATTTTCCAACAAGGCACAATCTACTAATATGGGCCATTTATTTTACGTTGGCCAGGCCGATTTTGGATCCCAATTCAACCCTGTACCTCTGTCACAAGACCATACAGTCCTTTCAACATCACAAACTGCACTCCTCATTTCACGAAGACACCTAAATATATACGGCATACTTCAACTATGCGTTTCTAGAGCCTCATACCAATGACCATAATCATTAATCCCTCTGCCAGCATGTCTTTAACCTCACTTTTGTCTAGCTGCTTCATTACTCAGCAATTACTAAGAGTGTTGGGCCTAGCCAAATATAAACCAGCAACCCTTCACGCCACAGTTGCAGGTCTCACCATATCACTAAAAGCATGCATGTATCTGTGCCTTTTGCTAGTGGCATCATACATAAAACAAACATACAAATAGATGTATACCTGTGTTTTATAGCTGTTGGATCTTCCGATGCATAACACGTGTGAAACTACATGTAGAAGTATAGACATACCTCTGCAAACTCAAATTGTTAAGACGGACACTCGGGCAATGTACAATGTGCCAGTATGTCAGTTGCAACTGTGTGCCGCTTTTTTGTGTAGCATGGAAGCCGATTGGGACTTTATCTGTGCTGTTCAGATACCACCAACAGCCCAGTGAGGGTCTAAGTGGTATTTTTCGACACAGATGGGCCTCTGTTACCTTCCTTTTACAAACGTGGGGGGGAGGAAGCGTTGGATGGGGGAGGACGGGTGGGAGTCGAGGGAGGTGTCATTCCCAGTCTCTCGATCTGCCGGCCCTGTAATGTACACAGATTGAGCAGGAGCAGGGAGCCTGAGAATTACCTTCACTTTTATTCAGGTGCACTTCACCAGTGTGAACAAATCCGTGCACAAAGTGCGCAGGCAACATTTCCATTTCTTTTTTATCTCCCTGAAGTTAATAAAACATAGCTCTTTTAAAGCCCCCTCAGTATTTTGCGACAAGGTGCAATCTGCAAATGTGGGCCATTTGTTTTACGTTGCCCGGGCCGATTTTGGATCCCAATTCAACCGTGTACCTAAGTCACAACACCATGCAGTCCTTTCAACATGACAGACTACACTCCTCATTTCATGAAGACACCTAAATATATACACCGTACTTCAAGCGTACCTTTCCACAGAGTCATACAAAGTAGCCTAATCACTAATACCTCTGCCAGCATGTCTTAAACTTCACTTTTCTCTTGCAGCTTGACTATTCAGCAACTACTCAGAATCTTTGTACATTTTGTAACATATTTCAAACAGCACACTTTTGTAATAATTTGTCATCTTTTAAAACAAATTCTTTTCAAACTTAAAAATATCACTATGAAGACTGAACCACTACTACACAATACATAACACACCCTACAAATTTGTAACTCACCTCTGTAATAGTATTGCAGAATATCAAATATCAGAAATGCATGAAAAATGTTCTTTCTCACACAATAAATGTAATGCAGCACTCTCAACAAGGTAAAACCAGTAATGGCAAACTTTTCCTCTCTTTCTGAACAGAAATAAATGTAAGTAACAAATCAAATTCGTTCCTTCATTATTTCAAATTGTAAAACACATTTCTATTGGTTACTCATATTAACCCTCTCTAACTCTCTTCTAAAAGTGCCCAAACTCTTACTGTAATTTTGTGGAGTAGCGACTCCACCATGCTGGCGCATCACCATGGAGCCCCGAACCCTTACGAGAGTTCAAAAACCTATTTCCAATAATACTACTGCTAATTTTGAACAACACACTTTTTCTAAACATACTACTGATTTAAAAAAAAACGAACTTAATAGCTTATCACTTGTATTCAAATCTGCATTTAATATTGTAATACCACAGTTGTTTCAACCCTTCCCCAACTCTCCTTAATGCCAGTTTCCATAGCAACAGTTTCTGCAACATTCAACGGCAGTGGCAGGTCACAAGTTCACCATATATTTCAGTTCAGAACAGTAACTTCCAAATGCAAATAGCAGGTGTGGTTGACTTCTGCAACATGTTATCTTATTCTATCTATTGTAACTTTCAAACATTTTTATTAACCAATCAGAAACATTCTTTTTCACGAAAGTAACATGCATCCTATTTTTCAGTGCACAATGTTGATCATCAGCCAATCAGTTATCGGTTTTCTCAAAAAAGCTTGTTCTCCACCTTTTACATATCTCTTATTCTACCAACGGACTACATCAGCTACAGACATCTTTTGATTCCTTCCAGACATCCCTACAAAATGCTTACAGTATGGATTGTAGGGCACACCTATATTTTCTGGTGCAAAAGGTATGCTCAACGCAGAGGTATTGACAAAGACCTAGGTTGCAAAATGTGGATATTAAATGGATTGCAGAGAGGATTAAAGTGGCACCAATTGATGCCTTTGGTTAAAACCTTTTCGCATCTCCAACCCCCTGACCTCATGATTGTGCACTGTGGTGGCAATAACCTAGGCACATTGACCGGGGTTGGGCTGGAAATGCTAATGAAGGATACCTTTGTACAATTGATGTTGCTTTTGCCTCAAACTGTCTTTGTATATTCTAATATATGCCAATGACAGAAATGGAAGTGGTCAAATCAATTCTGTCCACAGATTGAGAAAGCTAGGAAGAATGCCAATAAAGCTGTTTCTGCTTACCCCAGAGATCATAGAATGGGGTCCATCTATAACAACAATCTTCGTTTTGACATGGATCACATCTACAGAAGTGATGGAATACACTTCACAGATCAAGGGAACAGAGTCTTTCTCAACAACCTCAAGCTGTGCGTCCGCACTTACATGTAGCTCCAAGAAAGTCATAATGAAAACAAGGGCTCTTTTTAGAGCCACCCTATAACCCAGAATTCAATCTTATTTAGTTTTTAACATACATACTCTGTTTAAATATTTTTATGGATTTGCGAACCCATCGCGACATTACACAAGGCCGTGCTGTGAACCGCGATGGGGTTGCCACTACTATCATGGAAGAAAAAAATGTTAATTAATACCCCCTACTTACATTGCCGATATCGCACCCGGGGACCCCATCCCCCAGGGCCCGGCCCTTTCTAATTTTTTTTAAACCAAGGAAGGGAGGCCGCGTGGCCCCCTCCCGGCCCATTGTAGGCCCCAGGGACCCCATCCCCCGGGGCCTGGCCACAATGTTTTGGGGACCACGGGAAGCCCCAATGCCCCCGCAGTCCCTGCTGGCTCTCCGCCTCCTGCGGGAGCCGGCATTGCTTTAGGCAAAGGGAGCTGCTGACATGCAGCTCCCTTGGCCCAAAAGCAAATCTGCTTTGCTTCATGGAAGCAAGAGCAAATTTCCTCCTCTCACTTCCATAAAGCGAAGCAGGAGTTTGGTATGGCAGGGCGGGAGCTACCATAGCAAACTGCAGTGTCCCAGGGGTAGACACCACGGGACATTGTTGCAACCGGCCCTCGGGGGTGGCGATCCCCAAGGCCATGGAAAGCTCCTCAAGGGACACCGCGTGATCTGCCTCCATCAAATTGAAAGCCCTGGGAAAATCATGCTCCCCGGGGCTGGCAGTCCGCAACGGACCCTGACATTTTAATTGATGAATGCCTCTGGAACGTAGTGGTCCTCAGGACTGTGTCGGGGAGGGTTGAGCCCCTCCACACTTAAATTTTATGTATAGCCCAGTGGAAGTGGTGCTCTCCGGGGCGGAGGAGGGGCCGTGTGCCTCCCGCATATCATTATATTTGCCCCAGGGAGGCGGCGGTCCCCGTGACAGAAGTAGCCCCCACATCATAACTAAACATTGTTCCCATGACCCGGCCCACACGGGGGCTTAATTAAACGAAGCACGCAACACCACGCTTCATTTTTTTTTACGGTGGGATTTGCGGACCCTACACAACTCCTGCCGAAAATATTTTTAAAAATTCTTTTTTTGACCTTCAGGGTCCCTGTCGCCCCCCCTGAGAAGCCCTAGGGGGTCAGAGTGTTTCTTCCCTGCCCCTTTTCTTCTTTTTCCACCTTTTTTCTTGTGACTTGGTTCAACCGAGTCACAAGATGGCTGCCAACACTTCCTGGTTTGAAGTGTTGGCAGCCAATCAGAAACAAGCTCGAGATCGGGAGGGTTCAGCCAATCAGATCTCACAATCCTCAAATATCAATATCTGTAAATGTTTAAATCTCTCAAAAGCTACTGAACGGATTTACACCAATTAAACAAAAGAGTGCTTTCTGGACCAAAAGCTACCTTTTTGCCAAATTTGCTGCAATTCCGTTCAGCAGTTCGGGCTGTAGCCGTGTCTAAAGTTTCCTATGGAAATTAACATGGAGAAAAACACGTTTTGGGACTCCCTTTTTTCTCGGCCCCCACTTGACGAATCACCCCGAAACTTTCAACACAGGCCGGAGCGACCCATTAGTTTTAAAAATTTCGGGAAGATTCGACTAACGGCGCCAATGATATTGGCAAAAGAAAAAACGCTTTTAGAATTGAAACAAGGTCCTAACTACATTCACCTACTGGCGACCGCCAGTAGGTAATATATACAGACATATACACATGTACATATATATATATATATATATCCAGCACACTGCTTGAGTAATCCCGCCACTGCTCCAGAACAGAGGGCGCGTCGCCGAGTTGGACCACCCAGGCACGGTCCAATTCAAATTCTCCAATAACCTCGTAGCAACAAGGATGACGACGCCGTGTATAGAGCCAAAAAATACTTTATTCATCGGCCACCATCGGACGCGTTTCGCCTGCCCGGCAGGCTTGCTCACCAATGACAAAGTAAAGTTTTTCAATCTCTTTTAAACACATTTTTTGTTACGTGTCACGTGAAAACTACTATGTGAGTGACCCCTGGTCCTTTTGTCAAGCTTAGGAATGTGTACTCTTCTGAGCAATTGCTGGCCCTTAGAAGTCCTGGGGACACTGTTTGTCTACACTCGTTGGTAGCCGATAGCGGGCAAATGGATTGTAAGAACTGTGGCTTTCAGCTGACATCGGGTGGGGAAGCAAGGGATAGAAGGGAAGCATTGAGAACAGCTAGCGTCCCCCTATTCTGTCTTTCTCTTAATTGCAGATTGCTTAGCAAATACAGTTTAGAAATCTATGATATTCTCAGGGACCAAAAACCGGCTGGGCTATTTCTAGTTGAAACCTGGCTTAATGATACGTCTGCCCCAGATATCTTGGATGCCCTACCCGAAGGATAGGTCTGGTCAGAGGGGGGGGGCCTTGCTGTGATATTCAGGAAGGAACTTCAGCTTAAAATGTATAAACTTACGATGTCTAGCTGTGCAGCAGGCTTTTTTAATCTGACTATCACTAGCACAAAATCGATTGTAGGGCTTCTTATCTATAGACCCCCTGGCCAGGGGAGAGCTTTTATTGATGAGCTTTTTGAAATTCTATCCCCTTATGCTAACCGCTACTCTAATTTCATTCTTGTGGGTGATTTTAATCTTCATTTAGAAGATAAGGAAAGTAAAGAATCTACGGAGTTGACCCTAGGACTCCAGGCAATGGGTTTTAATCAATTGGTCCATACTCCCACACATAATAGGGGCCACACATTAGACAATATTTTTACAAATTGTACGCAGGTAGATGCTGCATTACCAGTCCCTGTAGCCTGGTCTGACCACTATATACTCCCTTTCAGGCTTCTGACCCTTGGTAAGGTCCTCTGCAAGCAGGGAAGGTGCTTGGAGCCCATGATGGTTCGGAAATGGGCTGCATTAACTCAGGGCTCCTTTGAGGAGGCACTGGCCTGCAGTATTCCTGATTTAGGAGTTGACACCCAGATAGCTGATAATTTAATATTCTGCTGGATCACGGAGGCTGTGGACTCCCTGATACCACTGAAACCATGTAAAAGCACGCGTCTGACTGCTTCTGCGAAATGGTTTTCAGAAGAACTGGCACAATTGAAATCCGGCTGTTAGCTCCTTGAACGCCTGTGGAGGAAGAGCTACCTGGATGAAAACAGGCAGAAGTATCTAGGGGCTTTGAAGTTTTACCATCGTGAGATTAGGAGAGTATGAAGGGAATTTTATACAGAACAAATTAAGTTAGCTAAAAATTCCACCAAGAACATCTTTCAGGTTGTGAAACAACTGTCCTCTTTGGAACGGGTGACTGCTGCACTCTCTACTTCTATGGATTATTGTAATAAGGTCGCTGATTATTTTATGGGCAAGATAGATAAAATATATGCCACCTTTCCGGAAAGTAGCAGGAATTTTGTCCCTGCTCCTGTCGTAGAAGCTCCCGGGACCGAGGATAAGTTTGTCTTTCAACCACCTATGGAAAGTGAGGTTCTAAGACTGATGGAGGTCATGAAATCAGGGTCACCGTTGGACCCAGTTCCCCCTAAAGTTTTGCGGCAAGTGAAGAATGCTATTGCCCCGGTTCTCACCTCTCTACTGAATATGTCCTTTAGGATGGGGCAGGTTCCCAATAATTGGAAACACGCTATGGTGGTCCCTTTGCTGAAGAAATCACTCCCCTATGTAGCAAAAATTGCAGAGAAATATCTTAATGGACAACTGTCTATGTTTCTGGAAGAGAGACGGGTGGCACACTACGCGGAATGCAACTTCGTTTCGGACTCCCAATTAATAAAACAGAAACCTCATATACTTTTGGCAAAATAACAAGTATCTCTGTCTTTACATGCTAAAATGCATATAGTCATTTCACAAAAGTGAAAATGAAAATTTAGCAAGCAGTGAGAGAGGTGATGATTTTGGGATCCTCCCTAACCTAGGGAGAGAACCAAGCAGATGCCTTGAAAACAAAGAGCACATCTTGCTGAACGATTCGGTGGTGGTCCCATCCTCTTAGGACCACCCCAAGCACAGTTATGGGCAAAAATACAATCCCAACCAAAGGCCCTTCAAAGCATTATGGGTTGAAATTAGCAGTGGGCAGTGAATATTATAGTATCCAATATCAAAATAATTCTACAAAGAGCTGCAGTTCAACTAGTCGTTACTAGGTGTCCCTCACGAGTCAAATGCAAAAGCATTGAAATTATTACATCAAGCTGCAGTTCCACTAGTCGTTACTAGGTGTCCCTCACGAGTCAAATGCAAAAGCATTGAAACCCTTTCAGAAGCTGCAGTTCCACTAGTAGTTACTAGGTGTCCTCATGAGTCAAATGCAAAAGCATTTGACTTGAGGGACACCTAGCAACGACTAGTTGAACTGCAGCTTGATGTAATAATTTCAATGCTTTTGTATTTGACTCGTGAGGGACACCTAGTAACGACTAGTTGAACTGCAGCTCTTTGTAGGCTGCTTGGGGGAGCTTTCAGACTGGTCACAGCATTGGTGGCCTGTGGAACTTGGGCCTACCTCGGCACCGAAAGCAAAGCTGAAGAATCTGGGAGTATGGTTTCATGAAAATCTGTCCTTCTCTGAGCAAATTACCACTGTGGCCGGAGCCTGCTTTGGCATTCTTAAAATGCTACGCAAAATTCTGGACCTTCTCCCCTTGATGCTAAAAGAACTATTGTACAGGCTCTTGTTACATCTCGCCTTGATTACTGCAATATTCTGTATTTAGGGGTGACAGCTAGAAATTTGAACCTCTTGCAGAAGGTCCAAAATGCTGCAGCCCGGCTGATCTTGAACATCCCTAGGCGGGTTTCGGTGGGGGAAGCTTTGAAGAAACTTCATTGGCTCCCAATTCAGGCCAGAGTCACTTTCAAGGCCTTATGCTTTGGTCACAGGATCCTTAGTCAGAAGGGGCCGCGCTTCCTGCTCCCTCTTCTTACAGCTTATCGGCCCGCACGGGATCTGAGATCGCTTGGCTCTGCCAGGGTGATTGAGCCCAGGGTGCAGAAGGTTTAAGCTGGAGGGAGATCTTTTGGCTTCCTGGCTGCTAAGGCATGGGATGACCTCCCTATGGATCTTAGGACCTGCGAGTCGGAGTCTCTGTTCCGGAAAAACCTAAAAACTTGGCTTTTCCGACTTCCGTCTGGTGGACGGAAGTAATATTTCTGATTTTTATTATTCTGTCAGTCTTATGCGCAGGAAGGCTGCTAGGTCTGGATTGTTGCGGGTTTTCATTGATGTTCTAGTGCGGGGACACTCCGTTGGAGTAACCAGGCGCTTTACAAGCTAGCTAATAATAATAATGATGGAAGACAGACTCGTAGTTTTTCCATTCATTATTCAAACTTCTATCAAAATCACAATGATTTTTGTATAAATTCATTTAAATGCTGAAATTCAATTTCTTACATAAATCATGCCTTTAAAACAATTATAAAAAATAATTATAGGTAAAAATATATATACCTCAATACTTTTTTCAATTGTCATTGAACGACATACTCAATATTTTAGCATCACGTTCATTTGCAAACCAGCCAGATACCAAATAATCCGGTATTAGTTACACAATTTTGCCCCAGTGGGCTTTTGGCACGAAATTTACAACATTACATTCTGAAAATCCATCCCAAGTGGGCCAACTCTCAGCATTCATATTTATTACAAAGGATAGATGTCTTCTAAAGTGCAAAGTGAAAAAATGTGATAAACTAAAAACAAATAAAATTGAAAATAATATTCAGATAAAAACCTTCATCTAAACTGAGATTTCGAGGAAATTAATATCAGAATTGTATCTTTCATAAATGAGTATGGAAATCTTCTTCCATATTCAAACCTTCCGGGGTTTTGGTGTCAAGTTCTATGATATAGCATGAAATGATATGAATGAATGAAATGAAAGGGGCTTTTATATAGCGCATGGCTACCCGGAGGCATCCCAGCGCTGCGGAGGTGGCTAGGGAGAAGGGTGGGTTTATGGGAATAGCCAAGTTTTCAAACGTTTTCAAAATGTCAGATGGTTAACCTCCTTGCGGATAGGAGGAGGAAGGGCATTCCAGAGCTTAGAAGCATTATAAGAGAAAAGGCGACTGCCTGTTCTGGCCTTCTTAATTCTGGGGACCTCAGCCAAGTGGAGCTCGTCCGAGCGCAGACTTCGTGTAGCCTTATATGGTTTAACCAGATTTTTAGTGATAGGAGGACCTTTGCCTTGCAGACCTTTATGCGCAATGCAGAGGGCCTTAAAATGTATTCTCTCCTGTACCGGGAGCCAGTGAAGAGAACGAAGAGCGGGCTTTGCTGAGCAGCGGTTTTTTGTGCCCGTAAGAAGTCTTGCTGCCGAGTTTTGAACCACTTGCAGTTTGGCAATGACTGATTTGGGAGCACCCAAATAAAGAGCATTGCCGTAATCCAGCCTGGAAAGAATAAGTGCCTGGACCAGGAGCTTTCTTGAGTGGCTTGGTAGAAGAGGGAGTATTTTTCGGGTGGTTCTGAGCAGACCATAGCATGCGGCAGCCGTTTTCCTTGCTTGGACTCTGAAAGTGAGATCATGGTCGAGCCAGATACCCAAGCTTTTTATCTCCTTTTTGGCATTGGAGCTGGGCCCATGCAAATCGGCCACATGATGTTTGAATTAAAATTTGCTTGGTTGCCCAGCAGCATGAGCTCCGTTTTGTCGCCATTGAGTTTCAGGTGAGATGAGCTCATCCAGCTAGCGACTTCCTTGAGGCAGGAGCGCAGATCCGTGGGGGATTGTTCCGCCTGGTTCAGTGCCACAATTAGTTGGGTATCATCAGCATATGTGACTATGTGGATTCCAAAAGGGGCTACGATCTCTGCCAAGGGGGCCATGTATACATTAAAAGTGTGGGGCTCAGAGACGAGCCCTGAGGAACACCACACTGCAGCGGGGCTGGTTGGGAGCGGGAATTTCCTTCGAATACCTGGAAGAACCTTTCTTCCAGGAATGATTTCAGCCATAATAAGGCCGTACCTGTCACTCCCACTTTTTTTAGACGGTGGACCAATATGCCGTGGTTCACCGTGTCAAAGGCTGCACTTAGGTCCAGGAGGATGATAACCGAGGACCCTCCGGAGTCAAGAATCTTTCTTGACTCCTCCACTTACGCTATCAGTGCAGTCTCTGTGCCCTGACCAGGGCGGAAGCCAGTCTGGGACGGGTGAAGTAGTTTAAACGTTTCCAGGTGTGCAGAAAGTATACGATTGATATGTTTTTCTGCAATCTGACTAATACCGGGGAGTAATGAGATAGGGCGGTAATTGCCCAGCTCAGTGGGGTCTAGATGAGGTTTTTTTAATAACGCCTTCACTATTGCATTTTTCCAGTCTTGGGGGACTATGCCCGATGCTAATGAGGCATTAATTAAATTGATGATGGGAGAGGCGACTGTGGGTGCTACCAACTTCAAGATGTTAGGAGGGGCAGGGTCCAGCGGGGACCCGCTCTTGACCGAGTCTAAGATGGAAAAGAATAATTCCTCGGTAAGTGAAGTGAATGACTCTAGGAGATGAAAGTTATTCGGAGGTTCTAAGTCGTAGAGTTTAAGTAAGTGCTCATTGTCGGTGGGTGGGAGGAAATTGAGGATATTTTGAATTTTGGTAGAAAAAAAGCCAGCTAATTCCTCACATCGGCGACCAGACGGGTCAGGGGCTGCAGGAGGATCGGGAACTTTCATACATTTTTTTGCGATCTGAAATATTTCTCTGGAGGAGTTAGAGGAGGAGCGAATTTTTTCCTCCTAGTAGGCAGCCTGGACTGCTTTTAATGCTGTTTTATAATGAGCGATGGATAGCCTGTATTGTAATTTTTTTTCGCTTGAGAAGTCTTTCCTCCATGCTCTTTCCAATCTTTTACACTGTTGCTTCAATTTACGAAGTTCAAGAGTGAACCAATGACTCCAATTTCCTCAATTTTTTCTCCCGGTTACCCCCCCTTACATTGGGTGGAATTGCATCGATCACAAAGTAAATTAAGCCTTTTCACATCTGTTATGGGATTTTTCAAAGTGGCGAGCCACTGGATACGACTTATCGCCATTCTTAATAGCCCTTAAATGCTGTAAAATGCATTTGTGGACAGGCAGAATTGTGCTGCCCACGTACCTCAAGCCACACGGGCATTGAAGCACATAGATAGAAAACTCCGTCTTGCATGAAAATTCACCCTTTATATTCTTTACTTTTTTCGAAAGACCTGAAGTATATACTGAAGTGTTCTTCACTTAGTGCATTTTAGAAAACCTTTCTTTCTATTTAGCCATGTTACATTAGTGTTCTTTGGTTTTGATATTTTCACCATGTTACTCACGAGTGTTTGCTTGAGGGATTTGGCCCGTCTAAAAGTTATTTGTGGTTTTTGCTGTACTATTTTACCTAGTATAGGGTCATTACGTATAACGTGCCAATGTTTATTCAGAATGTTTCTTAAGTAACCCTCCTGCTTGCTATAGGTTGTAACCATTCTGCATTGATTTTTGCTGTCCTTTTCCAATTTCTCTTTGGTCTTACTTTTATTGAAAAGGATTTCTTCCCTCGATTTTTTATTCGCCTTATACATTGCTGCTCTTATACACTCGTCCAAGTACCCTCTGGATTGAAATCGGGTTTTCAGGCATCTCAACTCCTTACTTGTCTCTTCTTGATTACTACAATTCCTCATAGTTCTCAAACACTCCCCATAGGGGATGCTCTTAATCAGATTTTTGGGACGGAAACTCGTTGCATGAAGCAACGTGTTTTCCGCTGTCGGCTTTCTATACAGCTTTGTCTCAAGTTTCCCATCTTTTATATATACAGTAAGGTCCAGGAAATCAACACTTATTGCACTTATAGTACTGGTAAATTTAAGGTTTAAATTGTTAACCTGCAGCGTCTTTATGAACTCCTTTGCATCTCTTTCTGAGCCTCTCCAAACGACAAACAGGTCGTCGATGAAGCGACTCCAATGCATTATATGATTTTGCCACTCCTCTTGGTACAGCGTCCGGACCACCTGCTCCTCCCACCAGCCCATATGCAAATTCGCATAGCTGGGGGCGAAGCAGGTGCCCATAGCTGTACCGCATGTCTGATGGAAGAGTTCTCCATTAAAAAGAAAATAGTTGCTAGTGAGGCATGTTTTTATCATTGATAATAGCATCTGTGTATGTGACCAAAGTTTTAAAGGTCTACCTCCCAAAAAATGTCTAATCGCATTCAGACCATCTTCATGTTTAATGCTTGTGTAGAGCGTAGTCACATCTATTGTAACAAGAAAAAAATCTGCTTCCCATGGAAGATCATAAATCCTCTTCAGAAAATCTCCTGTATCCTGAATATAAGATGGGAGAGTTTTTAAAAGGGTATATAAAAAAGAATCCACATATTTTGATGTATTCTCCAGAGCGCTCCCGATAGCTGATATTATGGGACGCCCTGGAGGATTTACGGGATCTTTATGTACCTTGGGTATTAGATAAAGTACCAGTGTTACTGGACTGCTGATTTTTAAAAACATGAATTCATCATGATTCATTAAGCATTGTTAATACCATTTTTGTAATTCAGCATTATAAAGACGGTGGCTTGTTATCATTACATCCTCAGTAATTCTAACATAATTTGATCTATTGTTAAGTTGCTTATAGGCTTCAGCTAAATACTTTTTCTTTTCCCATAAAACAACATTGCCACCTTTATCCGCATTGCGCACAATACAGTCATCATTTAATGTCAATTTCTTGACCAGAGCGTTATAATCCTTCTGTTTTTGTGATAGTACAATTTGTTTTTCACTAGTGCGTTTATATAGATTTTTTAATTCATTAACCACTAGTTCACTGTAAATATCCACAGAGTCTCTGGCTCCCATTGGTATAAAACGTGAGCTTGGCCTGAAGCTTGTAGGAGCGTCACTTGTAATTTCGATGCCTTGTTCTTGCGCTAACATTGTAGCATTTGCAATGATATTTTGTGATTCATTCACAGGATCTGTAGGGATGTCATGAATATCAATTTCATCCTCAAGTTGCCTTAAGTCCAGCATTAAGCTCATATCATTTACTCTTAGATCTCCTTGATCAGTGTCACATGCACTGGATGATGGCAGTTGTATTTGCTTTTGATTTACTGCAAAGTGCTTTTTCAACTTTAAAGTTCTAGTAAATTTGAAAATATCAACTCTCGTTTGTACATAGTCAATATCTGCCTCCGGACAGAATGATAGGCCTAGTTGTAAAGTTCTTTTCTCTTTTTCTGATAGGACGATATCTGTTAAATTTACAATTGAGGCTTCATTTCCAAATCCTACTTCTTGCTCGGCTTGTTCTTGTCTTTCTCTGCGGAGCCTGTATTGTTTTGCGCCTTTCCTCCTCTTGGTCCTCTGCCTCTTCCTCTTTGAGGTTTTGGATTTGTTGGTGCTCTTGGTCGGAGGTTGAACCTTCTCTCCTGCCTTAAAAAATAAAGTTCATCTATTACAGAGGGCACGGGACCTGATATCTGACCACAAGGGCCTTCATCTGCGTCAGTGTCTATTTCAGAGCTCTGTACACTACTCTGCTCTGAATGCGGGTCTTGTATCGTTTTTCTTGTAGATGTTAATTTTTGTCTACGCAGAGTATCACATCTTTTAGCAAAAGTGAAGATCTGACCCTTGCAATAATCGATTTTATCGCGCAAAATGTTTTGCGCCTTCCTCTCTTTAATCGATTCCTCAAACTTGCGCAAGCGTTCTTTCATATCCATCTTGTATTTATTGATTGCATCTTGATCAGGCTCTTTGTCCAGAATAGCTAGAATTTGATCAATCTCCTCTAGGATCTTCTGGCGGTCTATGTCCGCATATTTGATCAAGATAGCCAGCATTCTTCTTGAGGACTCATGATTATTTTCAGCCCACTCGCAGAGCATGTTCGGATTTGGATCCTCATATGTTGGCTCTACCAAGATTATCAGGCCCCTTGGTACGCGTTTTACTTCAAGATAACGTTGAAGGGACTTTGATTCCCACCATTTGGATAACTCAGTTCGTTTGAGTTTCTCCAACCTTTTTAGGCGAGTTGTTACATCAGATAGTTTTGTACTGTTCGATGTCGCAGCAGTTTTTTTAGTGGTCGAAATGCAATCATCAAAAATTGAAAGTGCCGCTTCCTCTCTCTCTTTTACTTCTGCGGCCAACATTATACAATTTACGCAAAATGAATATGTGTTCTGTAGATATATTCTACTGCTCTATAACCGTTGGTGTCCACGTTTATATGTCATCAGTGATGTCATCAGTGATGTCACTGACCATGTCATGAATGTTGTAATATGTGACGTCATCAGAAGTGCATTGCGGGGGCGCGAGTTATAGTTAGCTCAACTAACTATAACGGCCGAATTTCTCTGGTTTTGTACGAGTGAAATGTCCAACTAACTATAATGTCCCTGAAACCTGTGTTTTTTCCAGTGAATTTCTAAGGTTTCTTAAATGCTAATTTCTAACTATAACGTCCCTGAAACCTATGGTTTTTTCAGTGAATTTCAAAGGTTTTTTAAATGCAAATTTTGAACTATAACGTCCCTGAAACCTATTGATTTTTAAGTGAATTTCTAAGGTTTTTTAAATGCTAATTTCTAACTATGCCTACAGAGGTGGGACATGTGCAGGAAGAGGAAGAAAGGCGCAGAAAGAAGCAAGAGAAATGCAGAAAGAGGTAACAGAAGTCTAGAAAGAGGAAAAAAGGTGCAGAAAGAAGCAAGAGATATGCAGAGAGAACCACCAGAGGTGCAGAAAGAGGCCTTGTTGCAAAGTCATCCTGTACACTGGGCATCCCCCAAATCTTTGCTGACTGATACTTGTGGTAACTGACTCTGACTGACCCTGGGCTCTGCCTAACCAGGCCCGGAGCCAGTGCTATGCTGAAAGACACTTAGAATACAGTGAAAACACCTACATAAAATAGGGTACACTATGGGTTGGGATACCCCTGTCATTGGCATGGCCTCCCCTGTAAGGCCCTAGTACATAATAGGGCAGGGGGATTAAAACTACCTCTAAGTCCCTAGCATATAATAGGGCATGGCAGTTTAGAGGCCAGCAGCCCTTTTCTCCACTTGCATGTGTGCACTTCTGAGCCTGATGTCAGTTTAAAAGTAGCCGTGTGTGCAGAAAGAGGCAAGAGAGGTGCAGAAAGAGGTTAAGAGAGGTGCAGAAAGAGGGGAGAAGGGTGAAGAAAGAGGCAAGAGAGGTACAGAAAGAAGCAAGAGAGGTGCAGAAAGAACCAAGAGAAGTACAGAAAGAAGCAACAGAGGTGTAGAAAGAGAGAAGAGGAGTGCAGAAAGAAGCAACAGAGGTGCAGAAAGAGGCAACAGAAGTTCAGAAAGAAGCAAGAGAGGTTCAGAAAATGACAAGAGAACTGCAGAAAGAGGCAAGAGGGATGCAAAAAAGGGAAGAAGGGTACAGAAAGAAGCAAGAGAGGTACAGAAAGAGAGATGAGGGATGGAGAAAGAGGCAAGAGAAGTGCAGAAAGAAGCAACAGAGGTGAAGAAAGAGGCAAGAGGGGTGCAAAAAGAGGGAAGAGGGGTGCAGAAAGAGGCACGAGGGGTGCAGAAAGAAGCAAGAGATGTACAGAAAGAAACAAAAGAAGTGCAGAAAGAAGGAACAGAGGTGCAGAAAGAAGCAAGAGGGGTACAGAACGAGGCAAGAAAAGTACAGAAAGAAGCAAAAGAGGTGCAGAAAGAGGCAAGAGAGGTACAGAAAGAGGCAAGAGGGGTGCAAAAAGAGGCAAGAAGGGTGCAGAAAGAGGTAGGAGAGGTGCACAAAGAGGCAAGAGGGGTACAGAAAGAGGCAGTAGGGGTGCAGAAAGAAGGAAGAGAAGTGCAGAAAGAAGAAACTGAGGTGCTGAAAGAGGCGCGAAGGGTGCAGAAAGAGGCAAGAGAAGTGCAGACAGAAGCAACAGAAAGAGGCAAGTGAGGTGCAGAAACAGGCAGGAAAGGTGCAGAAAGAGGCAAGAGATTTGCTGAAAGAAGCAACAGAGGTGTAGAAAGAAGCAATAGAAGTGCAGGAAGAGGCAAGAGAGATACAAAAAAGGGAAGAAAGGTACAGAAAGAAACAAAAGAAGTGCAGAAAGAAGGAACAGAGGTGCAAAAAGAGGGAAGAGGGGTGCAGAAAGAGGCACGAGGGGTGCAGAAAGAAGCAAGAGATGTGCAGAAAGAAACAAAAGAAGTGCAGAAAGAAGGAACACAGGTGCATAAAGAGGCAAGAGGGGTGCAGAAAGAGGGAAGAGGGTGCAGAAAGAGAGACAAGGGTTGCAGAAAGAAGGGACAGAGGTGCAGAAAGAGGGATGAGGGATGGAGAAAGAGGCAAGAAAAGTGCAGAAAGAAGCAACAGAGATGCAAAAAGGGGGAACAGGGGTGGAGAAAGTGGCAAGAGGGGTGCAGAAAGAAGCAAGAGAGATGCATAAAGAAACAAAAGAAGTGTAGAAAGAGGGAACAGGGGTGCAGAAAGAGGCAAGAGGGGTGCAGAAAGAGGGATGAGGGGTGTAGAAAGAAGCACGAGTGATGCAGAAAGAAGCAAGAGAGGTATAGAAAGAAGCAAGAGGAGTGCAGAAAGAAACAACAGAGGTGCAGAAAGAAGGAACAGAGGTGCAGAAAGGGGCAACAGGGGTGTAAAAAGAGGGAAGAGCGATGCAGAAAGAGGCACAAGGGGTGCAGAAAGAAGCAAGAGACGTGCAGAAAGAAATAAAAGAAGTGCAGAAAGAAGGAACAGAGGTGCAGAAAAGGGCAACAGGGGTGCAGAAAGAGGGAAGAGGGGTGGAGAAAGAGGCAATGGGGTGCAAAAAGAAGCATGAGAGCTGTAGAAAGAAACAAAAGAAGTGCAGAAAGAAGGAACACAGGTGCAGAAAGAGGCAAGAGGGGTACATAAAGAAACAAAAGAAGTGCAGAAAGGAGCAACAGAGGTGCAGAAAGAAGCAATAAGACTGCAGAAAGAGGGATGAAGGGTGCAGAAAGAGGCACAAGGCGTGCAGAAAGAAGCAAGAGAGATGCAGAAAGAAGCAAGAGAAATGTATAAAAAAGCAACAGAGATGCAGAAAGGGGAAAGTGGGGTGGAGAAACAGGCAAGAGGGATACAGAAATAAACAAGAGAGGTGCAGAAAGAAACAAAAGAAGTGCAGAAAGAAGGAACATAGGTGCCGAAAGAGGCAAGAGGGTGCAAAAAGAGGGAAGAGGGGTGTGAAAGAGGCATGAGGGGTACAGAAAGAAGGGACAGAGGTGCAGAAAGAGGCAAGAGGGGTACAGAAAGAGGTAAGAGGGGTGCAGAAAGAGGCACAAGGGTTGCAGAAAGAAGGGACAGAGGTGCAGAAAGAAGCAAGAGAAGTGCAGAAAGAAGCAACAGAGGTGCACAAAGTGGGATGAGGGATGCAGAAAGAGGCAAGAGAAGTGCAGAAAGAGGCAAGAGAAGTGCAGAAAGATGCAACAGCGATGCAAAAAGGGCGAACCGGTGTGGAGAAAGTGGCAAGAGGGGTGAAGAAAGAAGCAAGAGAGGTGCAGAAAGAAACAAAAGAAGTGCAGAAAGAAGGAACAGAGGTGCAGAAAGAGGCAGGAGGGGTGCAGAAAGAGGGATGAGGGGTGCAGAAAGAAGCACGAGTGGTGCAGAAAGAAGCAAGAGAGGTGTAGAAAAAAGAGAGAGAAGTGCAGAAAGAAGCAACAGAGGTGCAGAAATAGGCAAGAGGGGTGCAAAAAGAGGGCAGAGGGGTGCAGAAAGAGGCACAAGGGGTGCAGAAAGAAGCAAGAGACATGCAGAAAGAAACAAAAGAAGTGCAGAAAGGCGCATAAGGAGTGCAGAAAGAGGGAAGAGGGGTGGAGAAAGAGGCAAGTGGGTGCAGAAAGAAGCATGAGAGCTGCAGAAAGAAACAGAAGAAGTGCAGAAAGAAGGAACAGAGGTGCAGAAAGAGGCACGAGGGGTGCAGAAAGAGGCAGAAGGGGTGCAGAAAGAGGCAAAAGGGGTGCAGAAAGAAACAAAGGAAGTGCAGAAAGAACTGAGGTGGAGAAAGAGGCAAGAGGGGTGCCGAGAGAAGCAACAAAGGTGCAGAAAGAGGCAGAAGGGGTGCAAAAAGAGGGAAGAAGGGAGGAAAAAGAGGGAAGAAGGGTGCAGAAAGAAGCACGTGGAGTGCAGAAAGAAGCAAGAGATGTGAAGAAAGAAACAAAAGAAGTGCAGAAAGAAAGAACAGAGGTGCCAAAAGTGGCAACAGGAGTGCAGAAAGAGGGTGGATGGGGGGAGAAAGAGGCAAGGGGGTGCAGAAAGAAGCAAGAGGGGTGCAGAACAAGGCGAAAGGGGTGCAGAAAGAAGTGAGAGGTACAGAAAGAAACAAAAGAAGTACAGAAAGAAGGAACAGAGGTGTATAAAGAGGCAAGAGGGGTGCGGGAAGAGGGGTGTGAAAGAGGCACAAGGGGTGCAGAAAGAAGCAAGAGAGGTGCAGAAAGAAGCAACAGAGGTGTAGAAAGAGGGAAGAGGGGTGGAGAAAGAGACAAGAGAAGTGCAGAAAGAAGCAAGAGAAGTGCAGAAAGAAACAAAAGGAGTGCAGAAACAAGGAACAGAGGTGCAGAAAGAGGCAGGAGGGGTCCAGAAAGAGGGAAGAGGGGTGCAGAAAGAGGCAAGAGAGGTGCACAAAGCAAGTGAGGTGCAGAAAGAGGCAAAAGAGGTGCAGAAAGTAGAAGAGATTTGCAGAAAGAAGCAACAGAAATGCAGAAAGAAGCAAGAGAGGTGCAGAAATAAGCAAGAGTGGCTTGCACACATTAGTACCAATTTAACTACCACATTTAGCAATAAGTAACAGGTGACCATTCTAGGTTTGAAAAGGACCTTCCACCACGCTGTAACACTTGTCGCTACATTTTTGGTAACGCTTGAGCCGTTTGATCTAGAAACAAGGCTTTTTTTGTTCAAATATGCAGATTAGGCAGCAGATAATGGATTATGTGGCTAATGCGGAAAATGTACAACTGTGCGAACGTCGGTGCAGCCAAACAGTCGCATAATTCCAGTGTCCCTGCTCATACCTCTGACTAGGTCTAGAAGTGCTCCTCAGTGATTCCTTCTTTTTTTGTCTCATTTAGTTCATAGTTTAGCTTCTATGGAAACGAGGAAGACTAAACCTGAGGTTACCACTCCACAACACATACTACCATATAACATAATTACTCTCCATAACACTGTGAGCTGTTTAAACTGTGTTTAATAGGGACTGTGCACTTCGTTTTTTGGCCAGGAGAGGGAGTAAAGTTGTATTCAAACAGTATTGTTAGATTTCAAGTTTGTGAGGCCTTTACCTGCAGAAATCCAAAGTGTGGATTGAGCCTGTCTGTCTCCTAGGAGATTCTGGACAGGAGAAGCAGCTCCCCACCCCCACCCCCAGGCCAGCAGGCCTAGGACTGGGGATTGGCTATTCAGCTCCCAGGCAACTCTGAGCCCTCCCCTCACACCTGCCCAGGTCCCTTAAGGCTTTGCTGGGTGCACCCCAAATCATTCTCCTCCATCTTGTGAGTTGCAGCCTACCTGTGCCCCAGATTACAGTGAGCAGAGTCCAGCAAGTGGTAAGGAGGCAGACTAGTGCTGTCTCTTCCCTCCTCCAAAAAGTTTTAAAAAAACGATTTTCCCTTTCTGTGATTACTGTCTTTGCCTGTGGTTGTTACAGTTTAAAAATGTAGTTTTAACCTGCCTGTGATTGTATATTTTATCACCTGTTTTGTGTGTTAAACTTGTGGTTTTCCTGCCCATGATTGCTTCCATTTAACGTGTTGAATTGTGGGATTTGCAGTCCAAACTCTGTAGTTTGTCGCTCTCATTCCTGGTGACTATTCAGTTTTCCCTCCAAATTTCTCCTTTGCTCTGTGCTAAGACCTGTATGTTAAACAGTGCACCCCCAGCCACCATTTTGTGTTATCAAGCCAGTGAAACCAGCCCCCCTGCCTCCCCCTCCAGCAACAGGGATTTTCTACATCAGAGGGTGCTTCTGTGAGCTGTTTAAACTGTGTTTAATAGGGACTGTGCACTTCGTTTTTGGCCAGGAGAGGAGTAAAGTTGTATTCAAACAGTATTGTTAGATTTCAAGTTTGTGAGGCCTTTACCTGCAGAAATCCAAAGTGTGGATTGAGCCTGTCTGTCTCCTAGGAGATTCTGGACAGGAGAAGCAGCCCCCACCCCCACCCCCAGGCCAGCAGGCCTAGGACTGGGGATTGGCTATTCAGCTCCCAGGCAACTCTGAGCCCTCCCCTCACACCTGCCCAGGTCCCTTAAGGCTTTGCTGGGTGCACCCCAAATCATTCTCCTCCATCTTGTGAGTTGCAGCCTACCTGTGCCCCAGATTGCAGTGAGCAGAGTCCAGCAAGTGGTAAGGAGGCAGACTAGTGCTGTCTCTTCCCTCCTCCAAAAAGTTTTTAAAAAACGATTTTCCCTTTGTGATTACTGTCTTTGCCTGTGGTTGTTACAGTTTAAAAATGTAGTTTTAACCTGCCTGTGATTGTATATTTTATCACCTGTTTTGTGTGTTAAACTTGTGGTTTTCCTGCCCATGATTGCTTCCATTTAACGTGTTGAATTGTGGGATTTGCAGTCCAAACTCTGTAGTTTGTCGCTCTCATTCCTGGTGACTATTCAGTTTTCCCTCCAAATTTCTCCTTTGCTCTGTGCTAAGACCTGTATGTTAAACAGTGCACCCCCAGCCACCATTTTGTGTTATCAAGCCAGTGAAACCAGCCCCCCTGCCTCCCCTCCAGCAACAGGGATTTTCTACATCAGAGGGTGCTTCTGTGAGCTGTTTAAACTGTGTTTAATAGGGACTGTGCACTTCGTTTTTGGCCAGGAGAGGGAGTAAAGTTGTATTCAAACAGTATTGTTAGATTTCAAGTTTGTGAGGCCTTTACCTGCAGAAATCCAAAGTGTGGATTGAGCCTGTCTGTCTCCTAGGAGATTCTGGACAGGAGAAGCAGCCCCCACCCCCACCCCCAGGCCAGCAGGCCTAGGACTGGGGATTGGCTATTTAGCTCCCAGGCAACTCTGAGCCCTCCCCTCACACCTGCCCAGGTCCCTTAATGCTTTGCTGGGTGCACCCCAAATCATTCTCCTCCATCTTGTGAGTTGCAGCCTACCTGTGCCCCAGATTGCAGTGAGCAGAGTCCAGCAAGTGGTAAGGAGGCAGACTAGTGCTGTCTCTTCCCTCCTCCAAAAAGTTTTTAAAAAACGATTTTCCCTTTCTGTGATTACTGTCTTTGCCTGTGGTTGTTACAGTTTAAAAATGTAGTTTTAACCTGCCTGTGATTGTATATTTTATCACCTGTTTTGTGTGTTAAACTTGTGGTTTTCCTGCCCATGATTGCTTCCATTTAACGTGTTGAATTGTGGGATTTGCAGTCCAAACTCTGTAGTTTGTCGCTCTCATTCCTGGTGACTATTCAGTTTTCCCTCCAAATTTCTCCTTTGCTCTGTGCTAAGACCTGTATGTTAAACAGTGCACCCCCAGCCACCATTTTGTGTTATCAAGCCAGTGAAACCAGCCCCCCCTGCCTCCCCTCCAGCAACAGGGATTTTCTACATCAGAGGGTGCTTCTGTGAGCTGTTTAAACTGTGTTTAATAGGGACTGTGCACTTCGTTTTTGGCCAGGAGAGGGAGTAAAGTTGTATTCAAACAGTATTGTTAGATTTCAAGTTTGTGAGGCCTTTACCTGCAGAAATCCAAAGTGTGGATTGAGCCTGTCTGTCTCCTAGGAGATTCTGGACAGGAGAAGCAGCCCCCACCCCCACCCCCAGGCCAGCAGGCCTAGGACTGGGGATTGGCTATTCAGCTCCCAGGCAACTCTGAGCCCTCCCCTCACACCTGCCCAGGTCCCTTAAGGCTTTGCTGGGTGCACCCCAAATCATTCTCCTCCATCTTGTGAGTTGCAGCCTACCTGTGCCCCAGATTGCAGTGAGCAGAGTCCAGCAAGTGGTAAGGAGGCAGACTAGTGCTGTCTCTTCCCTCCTCCAAAAAGTTTTTAAAAAAACGATTTTCCCTTTCTGTGATTACTGTCTTTGCCTGTGGTTGTTACAGTTTAAAAATGTAGTTTTAACCTGCCTGTGATTGTATATTTTATCACCTGTTTTGTGTGTTAAACTTGTGGTTTTCCTGCCCATGATTGCTTCCATTTAACGTGTTGAATTGTGGGATTTGCAGTCCAAACTCTGTAGTTTGTCGCTCTCATTCCTGGTGACTATTCAGTTTTCCCTCCAAATTTCTCCTTTGCTCTGTGCTAAGACCTGTATGTTAAACAGTGCACCCCCAGCCACCATTTTGTGTTATCAAGCCAGTGAAACCAGCCCCCCTGCCTCCCCCTCCAGCAACAGGGATTTTCTACATCAGAGGGTGCTTCTGTGAGCTGTTTAAACTGTGTTTAATAGGGACTGTGCACTTCGTTTTTTGGCCAGGAGAGGGAGTAAAGTTGTATTCAAACAGTATTGTTAGATTTCAAGTTTGTGAGGCCTTTACCTGCAGAAATCCAAAGTGTGGATTGAGCCTGTCTGTCTCCTAGGAGATTCTGGACAGGAGAAGCAGCCCCCACCCCCACCCCCAGGCCAGCAGGCCTAGGACTGGGGATTGGCTATTCAGCTCCCAGGCAACTCTGAGCCCTCCCTCACACCTGCCCAGGTCCCTTAAGGCTTTGCTGGGTGCACCCCAAATCATTCTCCTCCATCTTGTGAGTTGCAGCCTACCTGTGCCCCAGATTGCAGTGAGCAGAGTCCAGCAAGTGGTAAGGAGGCAGACTAGTGCTGTCTCTTCCCTCCTCCAAAAAGTTTTAAAAAAACGATTTTCCCTTTCTGTGATTACTGTCTTTGCCTGTGGTTGTTACAGTTTAAAAATGTAGTTTTAACCTGCCTGTGATTGTATATTTTATCACCTGTTTTGTGTGTTAAACTTGTGGTTTTCCTGCCCATGATTGCTTCCATTTAACGTGTTGAATTGTGGGATTTGCAGTCCAAACTCTGTAGTTTGTCGCTCTCATTCCTGGTGACTATTCAGTTTTCCCTCCAAATTTCTCCTTTGCTCTGTGCTAAGACCTGTATGTTAAACAGTGCACCCCCAGCCATCATTTTGTGTTATCAAGCCAGTGAAACCAGCCCCCCTGCCTCCCCTCCAGCAACAGGGATTTTCTACATCAGAGGGTGCTTCTGTGAGCTGTTTAAACTGTGTTTAATAGGGACTGTGCACTTCGTTTTTTGGCCAGGAGAGAGAGTAAAGTTGTATTCAAACAGTATTGTTAGATTTCAAGTTTGTGAGGCCTTTACCTGCAGAAATCCAAAGTGTGGATTGAGCCTGTCTGTCTCCTAGGAGATTCTGGACAGGAGAAGCAGCCCCCACCCCCACCCCCAGGCCAGCAGGCCTAGGACTGGGGATTGGCTATTCAGCTCCCAGGCAACTCTGAGCCCTCCCTCACACCTGCCCAGGTCCCTTAAGGCTTTGCTGGGTGCACCCCAAATCATTCTCCTCCATCTTGTGAGTTGCAGCCTACCTGTGCCCCAGATTGCAGTGAGCAGAGTCCAGCAAGTGGTAAGGAGGCAGACTAGTGCTGTCTCTTCCCTCCTCCAAAAAGTTTTTAAAAAAACGATTTTCCCTTTCTGTGATTACTGTCTTTGCCTGTGGTTGTTACAGTTTAAAAATGTAGTTTTAACCTGCCTGTGATTGTATATTTTATCACCTGTTTTGTGTGTTAAACTTGTGGTTTTCCTGCCCATGATTGCTTCCATTTAACGTGTTGAATTGTGGGATTTGCAGTCCAAACTCTGTAGTTTGTCGCTCTCATTCCTGGTGACTATTCAGTTTTCCCTCCAAATTTCTCCTTTGCTCTGTGCTAAGACCTGTATGTTAAACAGTGCACCCCCAGCCACCATTTTGTGTTATCAAGCCAGTGAAACCAGCCCCCCCTGCCTCCCCTCCAGCAACAGGGATTTTCTACATCAGAGGGTGCTTCTGTGAGCTGTTTAAACTGTGTTTAATAGGGACTGTGCACTTCGTTTTTGGCCAGGAGAGGGAGTAAAGTTGTATTCAAACAGTATTGTTAGATTTCAAGTTTGTGAGGCCTTTACCTGCAGAAATCCAAAGTGTGGATTGAGCCTGTCTGTCTCCTAGGAGATTCTGGACAGGAGAAGCAGCTTCCAACTCCCTGGGCAGCAAACCTTGTCTGAGGTTGCTGGGACCTTATATAGTCTGCTAGTGGCTGCTACATGTATACACTGATTGGTGGTTGTATCTGATGTTTCTATTGGTTTGAGTTAGTGTCCTCATTGGTTGGGTATTTGAGGGTTCTGATTGGTTTCTGGATCTGTGATTCAATCAATGTAGGGTTGGGACTAGGGCTAGGGTTATGATTTCTATTGGAAGCAGGGACTAGGGCTTCCTGTTTTATTGGTTGTTGGGACTAAGGTGGAACTAGGACTAGGGTTAGGCCTTTAATTGGAAGTAGCGATTAGGGCTTCTGGTGTTATTGGTTGCTGGACTAGGTGTGGGACTAAGAGTAGGGTTAGGCTTTCTATTGGAAGTAGTGACTAGGGCTTCCCGTCCCATTGGTTGCTTGGACTAGGGTTGGGACTACTGGTAGGGCTAGGGCCTCTATTGGACATAGAGATCAGGGTTTTTGAACTGATTGGATGCTTGGAGTAGGGCTAAGATTGGCTGTAAGGTCCTGATCTCCTATTGGTTCTAGCTTTTAGGGCTAGTGTTGTGATTGGATAGTATTAGGGCTAGGGTTCCCATTGGCTGACGGGGTCACCTGATTACTAGGGGTATCAAAGGCCAGGGTTAGGGCGTCTCAGCCCGGGCGTCGAGGCTAAGGGCAGAGAGGACAAGGGTGAGTGCCTGTTTGAGCCTGTTAAGGGTGGAGAGGACAAGGGTGAGTGCCTGTTTGAGCCTGTTAAGGGTGGAGAGGACAAGGGTGAGTGCCTGTTTGAGCCTGTTCGAGACGGGCCAGGGCCAGGAATGCTGCCCATCTTCCCATTAATTAATGTGTCTATTACTTTTCTCCTGAAAAAGCATATCTAATGCACTACCCTATTTCACATCCGCTACCTCTATCAATATTTTTAATCTGCATATACTTACCTCCTTTATGCATCTATATACTCTCAATGTACTTATGGATCTATATATTTATCACTTTCTTCTAATTTAGCATTTCCAATGCACTACCCTATTTCTCAGCCTATACTTCCCTCAATATATCTTCTAGCCCAACTTTTTGACTCATCTCAAACTTCTTTCTACTACTTTTTCCAATTCACTACCCTATCTCACCCTATACATCTATCACTATATCCTCTACACCCACTCTCTCATTTATCGCAAACGCCATACCACTACTATGTTCCCCAAAATAACCCTTTCTTGACTCTCTCCTACTCTACCCCTCCTTGTATCTTCTGACACCTCCTTTACTGTACCAATGCCCAAGACAAACCTTTCTAAACTCTTCCCTCTGACTCTTCCCCTCCAAAAACCCTTTTTACTCATCAAAAAGCCTCCTCCTACTGCTATGACCTACAAAAAGAAATCCTTCACTCTTCTATCCCACAACTATCCTTTTCAATCAAAATAACAGACTAGCATGTTCACTTCACTAATTCCATATTCCACTATACTAATTCACCACTAATCCTTTATGGGTTCCAGAGTAGCGTGCTACTCGCCAACAAAGCGCTTCAACACCCACCAGGGGTAACAGGCGCTATATGAATGCAAACCTTTCTTTCCCTTCTATCCCTCCACTATCCTTCTCACTCCAAATAACTGACTAATATCCACCACTCAAATTACTTTCATATTTCACCATACTAATTCACCACTAATCCTTTATGGGTTTCCGGAGTAGCGTGCTACTCGCCCCAAAAAAAAAAAAAGCAATTCAACACCCCATCAGGGGTTAGAAGCGCTATATATATGCAAACCTTTTTCCCTCTTCTATCCCTCCGCTATCCTTCTGAATCCAAATAACTGACTAACATATCCACCACTTAAAATTTACTTGCATGTTTCACTATACTAATTCAACACTAATCCTCTATGGGTCCCGGAGTAGCGTGCTACTCGCCGAAAAGCGCTTCGACGCCTCGTCAGGGGTAGTAAGCGCTATACAAATGCAATTACAATACAATACAATACATAATCCCACTCTACATAATTCCTCTACACTAAATACCACATACTTCCTATCCACATAATTTCACTGCACAACATACCACATAATTCCACTACACACAACGTACATCCACTCCACTCCAAAAAACATTAGTAAAAAACTTTTACATTTACAATGCCAATAGCTCTAACTCTTGCAAATGCAAGACCTATTACATTACAAATGCTTCTTTAGTTGGTAGTCGCATTTGCAGAGTGGTGGAGAAAGGGGGCTGGGCCACCAACCAGCGCTCAGGAATTCCGCAGCGTAGGACTTACAGGAGGTACCAGGAGGGCTCCTTGGCCCCCAAAGTCCCTCAGGAATAAAGCGGACTTCATCCCCCAACCCGTAGTGTGCCAGGAGGTGCGTTTGCAGAGTGGTGGAGAAAGGGGGCGTGGTCTCCGAAGACCTCTTAGCAAAACCACTGTGTGGGACTTACTGGAGGTAACAGGAGGGGTAGTTGGCCCTCGAGGACATCCTTTGGGGCAAACTACCCCTCCTATTACCTACAGTAAGTCCCACACAGCAGCATTGGTAAGTACTCATAGCAGACCACGCCCCCTTTGCCCACCATTCTGCAAACGTGCTCCCTGGTGTGCTCTGGGAAGGGGATTAAAGTCTCCTTCACTGCTGGGGGTTCTTAGGGGCCAACTAGCCTACCTGATATGACACAGGCAACGCCCCTTTTCTCCACCACTCTGCAAATGCACCTCTTGGCATGCTCTTGGTTGGGGGATGAAGTCCCCTTGCCTCCTGAGGGTCCCTGGGGGCCAACTAGCCCTCCTGTTATCTCTAGTAAGCCCCACACAGCTGGATTGCTGAGAGTGGGCCGAGGACACGCCCCCTTTTTACACCACTCTGCAAACACACCTCCTGGGGCACTGCTGCTTGGGGGATGAAGTCCACTTTAGTCCTGAGGTCCTCAGGACACAAGAGGACCTCATCGCCCCACCAGCAGTGTGCCAAGAGGCGCGTTTGCAGAGTGGTGTAAAAAGGGACATGGCCCTGGACCACCTCTCAGCAATCCCACTGTGTGGGGCTTACTGGAGGTACCTGGTGGGCTAGTTAGCCCCCAGGGACCCTCAGGATTCAAGGGGACTTAATCCCCCAACCCAGAACGTGCCAGGAGGCACGTTTGCATAGGTGTGCAGGGAGGGGGTGGGCCTCTGGTGAGTTGCCGGGTTTCTTTTGGGTTTTTTTATTTTAGGAAGGGGGGATGTGTTAACTCTTTTGGACCCCGGGCACCCCATCCCCGGGGCCGTAGCCATTAAAAAAACAAAAACAATTGAAAAGGGAGAGGAGCACACGCGGCCCCCTCCCCAGGCCGATTACGGCTCCGGGGACCCCATCCCCCGGGGCTGGGCCTTGGTTTTTTTTATTTATAGGGGAGAGGGGCCATGCCGACCCCCTGCCCAGGCCGGTTTTGGCCCCGGGGACTCCATCCCCCGGGGCCCGGCACAACCTTTTTTTAAAGAAGATGTCATCAGTGATGTCATCAGTGATGTTACTGACCACGTCATGAGTGATGTAATATGTGATGTCATCAGCAGTGCATTGCGGGGGCGCGAGTTATACTTAGCTCAACTAACTATAACGGCCGAATTTCTCTGGTTTTGTACGCGTGAAATGTCCTACTAAAAATAACGTCCCTGAAACCTGTGGTTTTTTCAGTGAATTTCTATGGTTTTTTAAATGCTAATTTCTAACTATAACGTCCCTGAAACCTATGGTTTTTTCAGTGAATTTCTATGGTTTTTCAAATGATAATTTCTAACTATAACGTCTCTGAAACCAATGGTTTTTTCAGTGAATTTCTATGGTTTTTTAAATGATAATTTCTAACTATGCCTACAGAGGTAGGACATGTGCAGAAAGAGGAAGAAAGGCGCAGAAAGAAGCAAGAGAAATGCAGAAAGAGGCAACAGAAGTCCAGAAAGAGGAAGAAAGGTGCAGAAAGAAGCAAGAGCTATGCAGAAAGAACCAACAGAGGTGCAGAAAGAGGCCTTGTTGCAAAGTCATCCTGTGCCCTGGGCACCCCCCAACATTTTGCTGAATGGTACTGTTGGTAACTGACTCTGACTGACCCTGGGCTCTGCCTAACCAGGCCCGGAGCCAGTGCTATACTGAAAGATACTTAGAATACAGTGAAAACACCTACATATACTAGGGTACACTATGGGTTGGGGTACCCCTGTGATTGGCATGACCTCCCCTGTAAGGCTCTAGTACATAATAGGGCAGGGGGATTAAAACTACTTCTAAGTCCCTAGCATATAATAGGGCATGGCAGTTTAGAGGCCAGCTGCCCTTTTCTGCACTTGCATGTGTGCACTGCTGAGCCTGAGGTCAATTTAAAAGTAGCCCTGTGTGTGCAGAAAGAGGCAAGAGAGGTATAGAAAGAGGCATGCGCAGTGCAGAAAGAACCAACAGAGGTGCAGAAGGAGGCAAGAGGGGTGCAGAAAGAGGCAAGAGGGGTGCAGAAACCTGCAAGAGAGGTGCAGAAAGAAGCAAGAGCAGTGGAGTAGGAAACAACAGAGCTACAGAAGGAGGCAAGAGGGGTGCAGAAAGAGGCAAGAGCAGTGCAGAAAGAACCAAGAGACGTGCAGGAAAAGGGAAGAAGGGAGCAGAAAAAGGCACGAGGGAATCAGAAAAAAGGAAGAAGTGCAGAATGAAGCAACAGAGGTGCTGAAAGAGTCAAGAGGGGTGCAGAAAGAGGAGAGAGAAGTGCAGAAAGAAGCAAAAGAGGTGCAGAAAGAGGCAAGAGGGTTGCAGAAAGAGGTAAGACCAGTGCAGAAAGAACCAAGAGATGTACAGAAAGAGGCAATAGAGGTGCAGAAAGAGGCAAGAGATGTGCAGAAAAAGGAAAGAAGGGTGCAGAGAGAGGCACGTGAAGTGCAGAAGAAGGCAAGAGAACTGCAGAAAGAGGCAAGAGAGTTGCAGAAACAGGAAAAAGGGGTGCAGAAAGAGGGAAGAGGGGTACAGAAAGAGGGATGCAGAAATTTGCAACAGAGGTGCAAAAAGAAGCAAGAGCAGTGCAGAAAGAACCAACAAAGGTGCAGAAAGAAGCAAGAGGGGTACAGAACGAGGCAAGAAAAGTACAGAAAGAAGCAAAAGAGGTGCAGAAAGAGGCAATAGAGGTACAGAAAGAGGCAAGAAGGGTGCAAAATGAGGCAAGAGGGGTACAGAAAGAGGCAGTAGGGGTGCAGAAAGAAGGAAGAGAAGTGCAGAAAGAAGAAACAGAGGTGCTGAAAGAGGCGCGAAGGGTGCAGAAAGAGGCAAGAGAAGTGCAGACAGAAGCAACAGAAAGAGGCAAATGAGGTGCAGAAACAGGCAGGAAATGTGCAGAAAGAGGGTACATGGGTGCAGAAAGAGGCAAGAGAGGTGCAGAAAGAAACAAAAGAAGTGCAGAAAGAGAGAATAGAAGTGCAGAAAGAAGGAATACAGGTGCACAAAGAGGCAAGAGGGGTGCAGAAAGAAACAAAAGATGTGCAGAAAGAAGCAGCAGAGGTTCAGAAAGAGGCAAGAGGACTGCAGAAAGAGGGATGAGGGGTGCAGAAAGAGGCATGAGGGGTACAGAAAGAAGCAAGAGAGATGCGGAAAGAAGCAAGAGAAATGCATAAAAAAGCAACAGAGATGCAGAAAGGGGAAAGTGGGGTGGAGAAACAGGCAAGAGGGATACAGAAATAAACAAGAGAGTTGCAGAAAGAAACAAAAGAAGTGCAGAAAGAAGCAACAGAGGTGCAGAAAGAGGCAAGAGGACTGCAGAAAGAGGGATGAGGGGTGCAGAAAGAGGCATGAGGGTACAGAAAGAAGCAAGAGAGATGCAGAAAGAAGCAACAGAGTTGCAGAAAGGGGAAAGTGGGGTAGAGAAACAGGCAAGAGGGATACAGAAATAAACAAGAGAGGTGCAGAAAGAAACAAAAGAAGTGCAGAAAGAAGGAACAGAGGTGCAGAAAGAGGCAAGAGGGGTGCAGAAATAGGGAAGAGCGGTGTGAAAGAGGCACAAGGGGAACAGAAAGAAGCAAGAGGCATGCAGAAACAAGCAAGAGAGTTGCAGAAAGAAACAAAAGAAGTGCAGAAAGAAGCAACAGAGGTGCAGAAAGAGGCAAGAGGACTGCAGAAAGAGGGATGAGGGGTGCAGAAAGAGGCATGAGGGGTACAGAAAGAAGCAAGAGAGATGCAGAAAGAAGCAAGAGAAATGCATAAAAAAGCAACAGACATGCAGAAATGGGGAAGTGGGGTGGATAAAGAGGAAGAGGGATACAGAAATAAACAAGAGAGGTGCAGAAAGAAACAAAAGAAGTGCAGAAAGAAGGAACAGAGGTGCAGAAAGAGGCACAAAGAGTGCAGAAAGAGGCAAGAGAAGTGCAGAAAGAAGCAACAGAGGTACAGAAAGAGGCAAGAGAGGTGCAGAAACAGGCAGGAAAGGTGCAGAAAGAGGGAACAGGGGTGCAGAAAGAGGCAAGAGAGGTGCAAAAAGAGGAAAGAGGGGTGCAGAAAGAGGCAAGAGGGGTGCAGAAAGAAGCAAGTGAGCTGCAGAAAGAGGCAACAGAGGTGCAGAAATATGCAAGAGAGGTGCAGAAATAAGCAAGAGAAGTGCAGAAAGAGGCAAGAGAATTGCTGAAAGAAGCAACAGAGGTGTAGAAAGAAGCAAGGGAAGTGCAGAAAGAGGCAAGTGAGGTACAGAAAGAGGCAGGAGAGGTGGAGAAAATGTCAAGAGAACTGCAGAAAGAGGCAAAAGTGATGCAAAAAAAGGAGGAAGGGTGCAGAGACAAGCAAGAGAGGTGCAGAAAGAGAAAGAGGAAAGAGGGGTGCAGAAAGAAGGAGGAGGAGTGCAGAAAGAAGCAAGTGAGGTGCAGAAAGAGGCAACAGAGGTGCAGAAAGACGCAAGAGAGGTACAGAAAGAAGCAAGAGAAGTGCAGAAAGAAGCAAGTGAGGTGCAGAAAGGGGCAAGAGAGGTGCAGAAAATGACAAGAGCACTGCAGAAAGAGGGAAGAGGGATGCAAAAAAGGGAAGAAGGGTGCAAAAAGAAACAAAAGAAGTGCAGAAAGAAGAAACACAGGTGCAAAAAGAGGGAAGAGGGTGTAGAAAGAGGCACAAGGGTTGCAGAAAGAAGCAAGAGAGGTGCAGAAAGAGGGATGAGGGATGGAGAAAGTGGCAAGAGAAGTGCAGAAAGAAGCAACAGAGATGCAAAAAGGGGGAACAGGGGTGGAGAACGTGGCAAGAGGGGTGCAGAAAGAAGGAAGAGAGGTGCAGAAAGAATCAAAAGAAGTGCAGAAAGAAGGAACAGAGGTACAGAAAGAGGCAAGAGGAGTGTAGAAAGAGGGATGAGGGGTACAGAAAGAATCACGAGTGGTGCAGAAATAAGCAAGAGAGGTGTAAAAAGAAGCAATAGGAGTGCAAAAAGAAGCAACAGAGGTGCAGAAAGAGGGGATGAGGGGTGGAGAAAGAGGCAAGAGAAGTGCAGAAAGAAGCAACTGGGATGCAAAAAGGGGGAACAGGGGTGCAGAAAGAAGCAAGAGAGGTGCTAAAAGAAATAAAAGAAGAGCACAAAGAAGGAATAGAGGTGCAGAAATAAGCAAGACAGGTGCAGAGAGAGAAAGAGGAAAGATGGGTGCAGAAAGAAGCAAGAGGGATACAGAAAGAGGCAAGTGAGGTTCAGAAAGAGGCAACAGAGGTGCAGAAAGATGCAAGAGATTTGCAGAAAGGGGCAAGAGAGGTGCAGAAAGGGGCAAGAGAGGTGCAGAAAATGACAAGAGCACTGCAGAAAGAGGGAAGAGGGATGCAAAAAAGGGAAGAAGGGCGCAGAAAGAAACAAAAGAAGTGCAGAAAGAAGGAACACAGGTGCAAAAAGAGGGAAGAGGGTGTAGAAAGAGGCACAAGGGTTGCAGAAAGAAGCAAGAGAGGTGCAGAAAGAGGGATGAGGGATGGAGAAAGTGGCAAGAGAAGTGCAGAAAGAAGCAACAGAGATGCAAAAAGGGGGAACAGGGGTGGAGAACGTGGCAAGAGGGGTGCAGAAAGAAGGAAGAGAGGTGCAGAAAGAAACAAAAGAATTGCAGAAAGAAGGAACAGAGGTACAGAAAGAGGCAAGAGGGGTGCAGAAAGAGGGATGAGGGGTGCAGAAAGAAGCACGAGTGGTGCAGAAATAAGCAAGAGAGGTGTAAAAAGAAGCAATAGGAGTGCAAAAGAAGCAACAGAGGTGCAGAAAGAGGGGATGAGGGGTGGAGAAAGAGGCAAGAGAAGTGCAGAAAGAAGCAACTGGGATGCAAAAAGGGGGAACAGGGGTGCAGAAAGAAGCAAGAGAGGTGCTAAAAGAAATAAAAGAAGAGCACAAAGAAGGAATAGAGGTGCAGAAATAAGCAAGACAGGTGCAGAGAGAGAAAGAGGAAAGAGGGGTGCAGAAAGAAGCAAGAGGGATACAGAAAGAGGCAAGTGAGGTTCAGAAAGAGGCAACAGAGGTGCAGAAAGATGCAAGAGAGGAAAAGAAATGAGCAAGAGAAGTACAGAAAGAAGCAAGTGAGGTGCAGAAAGGGGCAAGAGAGGTACAGAAAATGACAAGAGAACTGCAGAAAGAGGCAAGAGGGATGCAAAAAAGGGAAGAAGGGTGCAGAAAGAAACAAAAGAAGTTCAGAAAGAAGGAACAGAGGTGCAAAAAGAGGGAAGAGGGGTGTAGAAAAAGGCACGAGGGGGGCAGAAAGAAGCAAAAGATGTGCAGAAAGAAACAAAAGAAGTGCAGAAAGAAGGAACAGAGGTGCACAAGGAGGGAAGAGGGGTGTAGAAAGAGGCACAAGTGTTGCAGAAAGAAGGGACAGAGGTGCAGAAAGAGGGATGAGGGGTGGAGAAAGAGGCAAGAGAAGGGCAGAAAGAAGCAACTGAGATGCAAAAAGGGGGAACAGGGATGGAGAAAGTAGCACGAGGGGTGCAGAAAGAAGCAAGAGAGGTGCTAAAGAAATAAAAGAAGAGCAGAAAGAAGGAATAGATGTGCAGAAAGAGGCAAGAGAGGTGCAGAAAGAGGGAAGGGTGCAGAAAGAATCATGAGTGGTGCAGAAAGAAGCAAAGAGGTGCAGAAAGAAGGAAGAGTATTCCAGAAAGAAGCAACAGAGGTGCAGAAAGAGGCATGAGGGGTGCAGAAAGAAGCAAGAGAAAGAGGCAAGTGAGGTGCAGAAACAGGCAGGAAAGGTGCAGAAAGAGGCAAGAGAATTGCTGAAAGAAGCAACAGAGGTGTAGAAAGAAGCAATAGAAGTGCAGGAAGAGGCAAGAGAGATACAAAAAAGGGAAGAAAGGTACAGAAAGAAACAAAAGAAGTGCAGAAAGAAGGAACAGAGGTGCAAAAAGAGGGAAGAGGGGTGCAGAAAGAGGCACGAGGGGTGCAGAAAGAAGCAAGAGATGTGCAGAAAGAAACAAAAGAAGTGCAGAAAGAAGGAACACAGGTGCAAAAAGAGGGAAGAGGGGTGCAGAAAGAGGCACAAGTGTTCCAGAAAGAAGGGACAGAGGTGCAGAAAGAAGCAAGAAAACTGCAGAAAGAAGCAAAAGAGGTGCAAAAAGAGGGATGAGGGGTGAGGGGTAGAGAAAGAGGCAAGAGAAGTGCAGAAAGAAGCAACTGAGATGCAAAAAGGGGGAACAGAGGTAGAGAAAGTAGCAAGAGGGGTGCAGAAAGAAGCAAGAGAGGTGCAAAAAGAAATAAAAGAAGAGCAGAAAGAAGGAACAGAGGTGCAGAAAGAGATAAGAGAGGTGCAGAAAGAGGGAAGAAGGGTGCAGAAAGAAGCATGAGTGGTGCAGAAAGAAGCAAAGAGGTGCAGAAAGAAGCAAGAGTAGTGCAGAAAGAAGCAACAGAGGTGCAGAAAGAGGCAAGAGGGGTACAAAAAGAGGGAAGAGGGGTGCAGAAAGAGGCACGAGGGGTGCAGAAAGAAGCAAGAGATGTACAGAAAGAAACAAAAGAAGTGCAGGAAGAAGGAACAGAGGTGCAGAAAGAAGCAACAGGGGTGAAGATAGAGGGAAGAGGGGTGGAGGAAGAGGCAAGGGGGTGCATAAAGAAGCAAGAGAGCTGCAGAAAGAAACAAAAGAAGTGCAGAAAGAAGGAACAGAGGTGCAGAAATAGGCAAGACGGGTACAGAAAGAGGAAAAAGGGGTGCAGAAAGAAGCGAGAGGTGCAGAAAGAAACAAAAGAAGTGCAGAAAGAAGGAACAGAGGTGCAGAAAGAGGCAAGAGGGTTACAGAAGCAAACAAAAGAAGTGCAGAAAGAAGCAACAGAGGTGCAGAAAGAGGCAAGAGGAGTACAGAAAGAGGGATGAGGGGTGCAGAAAGAGGCAAGAGAGATGCAGAAAGAAGCAAGAGAAATGCATAAAAAAGCAACAGTGATGCAGAAAGGGGGAAGTGGGGTGGAGAAAGAGGCAAGAGGGATACAGAAAGAAACGAGAGGTGCAAAAAGAAACAAAAGAAGTACAGAAAGAAGGAACAAAGGGGCAGAAAGAGGGATGAGGGGTGTGAAACAGGAACAAGGGGTGCAGAAAGAAGCAAGAGGCATGCAGAAAGAAGCAAGAGAGTTGCAGAAAGAAACAAAAGAAGTGCAGAAAGAAGGAACAGAGGTACAGAAAGAGGCAAGAGGGGAGCAGAAAGAGGTAAGAGGGTTGCGGAAAGAGGCACAAGGGTTGTAGAAAGAAGCAACAGAGGTGCAGAAAGAGGGATGAGGGATGAGGAAAGAGGCAAGAGAAGTGCAGAAAGAAGCAACAGAGATGCAAAAAGGGGGAACAGGGGTGGGGAAAGTGGCAAGAGAGGTGCAGAAAGAAACAAAAGAAGTACAGAAAGAAGGAACAGAGGTGCAGAAAGAGGCAAGACGGGTGCAGAAAGAGGGATGAAGGGTACAGAAAGAAGCACAAGTGGTGCAGAAATAAGCTAGAGAGGTGTAGAAAGAAGCAAGAGGAGTGCAGAAAGAAGCAACAAAGGTGTAGAAAGAGGCAAGAGAGTGCAAAAAGAGGGAAGAGGGGTGCAGAAAGAGGCACGAGGGGTACATAAAGAAGCAAGAGACGTGCAGAAAGAAACAAAAGAAGTGCAGAAAGAAGGAACAGATGTGCAGAAAGGAGCAACAGGGGTGCAGAAAGAGGGAAGAGGGGTGGAGAAAGAGGCAAGGGGGTACAGAAAGAAGCATGAGAGCTGCAGAAAGAAACAAAAGAAGTGCAGAAAGAGAGAATAGAAGTGCAGAAAGAAGGAATACAGGTGCACAAAGAGGCAAGAGGGGTGCAGAAAGAAACAAAAGATGTGCAGAAAGAAGCAGCAGAGGTTCAGAAAGAGGCAAGAGGTCTGCAGAAAGAGGGATGAGGGGTGCAGAAAGAGGCATGAGGGGTGCAGAAAGAAGCAAGAGAGATGCAGAAAGAAGCAAGAGAAATGCATAAAAAAGCAACAGAGATGCAGAAAGGGGAAAGTGGGGTGGAGAAACAGGCAAGTGGGATACAGAAATAAACAAGAGAGTTGCAGAAAGAAACAAAAGAAGTGCAGAAAGAAGCAACAGAGGTGCAGAAAGAGGCAAGAGGACTGTAGAAAGAGGGATGAGGGGTGCAGAAAGAGGCATGAGGGTACAGAAAGAAGCAAGAGAGATACAGAAAGAAGCAACAGAGAAGCAGAAAGGGGAAAGTGGGGTAGAGAAACAGGCAAGAGGGATACAGAAATAAACAAGAGAGGTGCAGAAAGAAACAAAAGAAGTGCAGAAAGAAGGAACAGAGGTGCAGAAAGAGGCAAGAGGGGTGCAGAAATAGGGAAGAGCGGTGTGAAAGAGGCACAAGGGGAACAGAAAGAAGCAAGAGGCATGCAGAAACAAGCAAGAGAGTTGCAGAAAGAAACAAAAGAAGTGCAGAAAGAAGCAACAGAGGTGCAGAAAGAGGCAAGAGGACTGCAGAAAGAGGGATGAGGGGTGCAGAAAGAGGCATGAGGGGTACAGAAAGAAGCAAGAGAGATGCAGAAAGAAGCAAGAGAAATGCATAAAAAAGCAACAGACATGCAGAAAGGGGGAAGTGGGGTGGATAAAGAGGAAGAGGGATACAGAAATAAACAAGAGAGGTGCAGAAAGAAACAAAAGAAGTGCAGAAAGAAGGAACAGAGGTGCAGAAAGAGGCACAAAGAGTGCAGAAAGAAGCAAGAGAAGTGCAGAAAGAAGCAACAGAGGTACAGAAAGAGGCAAGAGAGGTGCAGAAACAGGCAGGAAAGGTGCAGAAAGAGGGAACAGGGTGCAGAAAGAGGCAAGAGAGGTGCAAAAAGAAGGAAAGAGGGGTGCAGAAAGAGGCAAGAGGGGTGCAGAAAGAAGCAAGTGAGCTGCAGAAAGAGGCAACAGAGGTGCAGAAATATGCAAGAGAGGTGCAGAAATAAGCAAGAGAAGTGCAGAAAGAGGCAAGAGAATTGCTGAAAGAAGCAACAGAGGTGTAGAAAGAAGCAAGAGAAGTGCAGAAAGAGGCAAGTGAGGTACAGAAAGAGGCAGGAGAGGTGGAGAAAATGTCAAGAGAACTGCAGAAAGAGGCAAAAGTGATGCAAAAAAGGAGGAAGGGTGCAGAGACAAGCAAGAGAGGTGCAGAAAGAGAAAGAGGAAAGAGGGGTGCAGAAAGAAGGAAGAGGAGTGCAGAAAGAAACAAGTGAGGTGCAGAAAGAGGCAACAAAGGTGCAGAAAGACGCAAGAGAGGTACAGAAAGAAGCAAGAGAAGTGCAGAAAGAAGCAAGTGAGGTGCAGAAAGGGGCAAGAGAGGTGCAGAAAATGACAAGAGCACTGCAGAAAGAGGGAAGAGGGATGCAAAAAAGGGAAGAAGGGCGCAGAAAGAAACAAAAGAAGTGCAGAAAGAAGGAACACAGGTGCAAAAAGAGGGAAGAGGGTGTAGAAAGAGGCACAAGGGTTGCAGAAAGAAGCAAGAGAGGTGCAGAAAGAGGGATGAGGGATGGAGAAAGTGGCAAGAGAAGTGCAGAAAGAAGCAACAGAGATGCAAAAAGGGGGAACAGGGGTGGAGAACGTGGCAAGAGGGGTGCAGAAAGAAGGAAGAGAGGTGCAGAAAGAAACAAAAGAAGTGCAGAAAGAAGGAACAGAGGTACAGAAAGAGGCAAGAGGAGAGCAGAAAGAGGGATGAGGGGCAGAAAGAAGCACGAGTGGTGCAGAAATAAGCAAGAGAGGTGTAAAAAGAAGCAATAGGAGTGCAAAAAGAAGCAACAGAGGTGCAGAAAGAGGGGATGAGGGGTGGAGAAAGAGGCAAGAGAAGTGCAGAAAGAAGCAACTGAGATGCAAAAAGGGGGAACAGGGGTGCAGAAAGAAGCAAGAGAGGTGCTTAAAGAAATAAAAGAAGAGCACAAAGAAGGAATAGAGGTGCAGAAATAAGCAAGAGAGGTGCAGAGAGAGAAAGAGGAAAGAGGGGTGCAGAAAGAAGCAAGAGGGGTACAGAAAGAGGCAAGTGAGGTGCAGAAAGAGGCAACAGAGGTGCAGAAAGATGCAAGAGAGGTTAAGAAATGAGCAAGAGAAGTACAGAAAGAAGCAAGTGAGGTGCAGAAAGGGGCAAGAGAGGTACAGAAAGTGACAAGAGAACTGCAGAAAGAGGCAAGAGGGATGCAAAAAAGGGAAGAAGGGTGCAGAAAGAAACAAAAGAAGTGCAGAAAGAAGGAACAGAGGTGCAAAAAGAGGGAAGAGGGGTGTAGAAAAAGGCACGAGGGGGGCAGAAAGAAGCAAAAGATGTGCAGAAAGAAACAAAAGAAGTGCAGAAAGAAGGAACAGAGGTGCACAAAGAGGGAAGAGGGGTGTAGAAAGAGGCACAAGTGTTGCAGAAAGAAGGGACAGAGGTGCAGAAAGAGGGATGAGGGGTGGAGAAAGAGGCAAGAGAAGTGCAGAAAGAAGCAACTGAGATGCAAAAAGGGGGAACAGGGGTGGAGAAAGTAGCACGAGGGGTGCAGAAAGAAGCAAGAGAGGTGCTAAAGAAATAAAAGAAGAGCAGAAAGAAGGAATAGAGGTGCAGAAAGAGGCAAGAGAGGTGCAGAAAGAGGGAAGGGTGCAGAAAGAAGCATGAGTGGTGCAGAAAGAAGCAAAGAGGTGCAGAAAGAAGCAAGAGTATTTCAGAAAGAAGCAACAGAGGTGCAGAAAGAGGCACGAGGGGTGCAGAAAGAAGCAAGAGATGTACAGAAAGACACAAAAGAAGTGCAGGAAGAAAGAACAGAGGTGAAGAAAGAGGCTACAGGGGTGAAGAAAAGGGGAAGAGGGATGGAGAAAGAGGCAAGGGGAGTAGAAAGAAGCAAGAGAAATGCATAAAAAAGCAAAAGACATGCAGAAAGGGGAAGTGGGGTGGAGAAAGAGGCAAGAGGGATACAGAAATAAACGAGAGGTGCAGAAAGAAACAAAAGAAGTGCAGAAAGAAGGAACAGAGGTGCAGAAAGAGGCAAGAGTGGTGCAGAAAGAGGCAAAAGGGGTGCAGAAAGAAGCGAGAGATGCAGAAAGAAACAAAAGACGTGCAGAAAGAAGGAACAGAGGTGCAGAAAGAGCCCAGAGGGGTGCAGAAAGAAACAAAAGAAGTGCAGAAAGAACCAACAGAGGTGCAGATAGAGGCAAGAGGACTGCAGAAAGAGGGATAAGGGGTGCAGAAAGAGGGATGAGGGGTGGAGAAAGAGGCAAGAGAAGTGCAGAAAGAAGCAACTGAGATGCAAAAAGGGGGAACAGGGGTGGAGAAAGTAGCACGAGGGTTGCAGAAAGAAGCAAGAGAGGTGCTAAAGAAATAAAAGAAGAGCAGAAAGAAGGAATAGAGGTGCAGAAAGAGGCAAGAGAGGTGCAGAAAGAGGGAAGGGTGCAGAAAGAAGCATGAGTGGTGCAGAAAGAAGCAAAGAGGTGCAGAAAGAAGGAAGAGTATTCCAGAAAGAAGCAACAGAGGTGCAGAAAGAGGCATGAGGGGTGCAGAAAGAAGCAAGAGATGTACAGAAAGAAACAAAAGAAGTGCAGGAAGAAAGAACAGAGGTGAAGAAAGAGGCTACAGGGGTGAAGAAAAGGGGAAGAGGGATGGAGAAAGAGGCAAGGGGGAGTAGAAAGAAGCAAGAGAAATGCATAAAAAAGCAACAGACATGCAGAAAGGGGGAAGTGGGGTGGAGAAAGAGGCAAGAGGGATACAGAAATAAACGAGAGGTGCAGAAAGAAACAAAATAAGTGCAGAAAGAAGGAACAGAGGTGCAGAAAGAGGCAAGAGTGGTGCAGAAAGAGGCAAAAGGGGTGCAGAAAGAAGCGAGAGATGCAGAAAGAAACAAAAGACATGCAGAAAGAAGGAACAGAGGTGCAGAAAGAGCCCAGAGGGGTGCAGAAAGAAACAAAAGAAGTGCAGAAAGAACCAACAGAGGTGCAGATAGAGGCAAGAGGACTGCAGAAAGAGGGATAAGGGGTGCAGAAAGAGGCACGATGGGTGCAGAAAGAAGCAAGAGAGATGTAGAAAGAAGCAAGAGAAATGCATAAAAAAGCAACAGACATGCAGAAAGGGGGAAGTGGGGTGGAGAAAGAGGCAAGAGGAATACAGAAATAAACGAGAGGTGCAGAAAGAAACAAAAGAAGTGCAGAAAGAAGGAACAGAGGTGCAGAAAGAAGCAAGATGGGTGCAGAAAGAGGGAAGAGGGGTGTCAAAGAGGTAGGAGAGGTGCACAAAGAGGCAAGATGGGTGCAGACAGAGGCAGGAGGGGTGCAGAAAAAAGGAAGAGAAGTGCAGAAAGATGCAACAGAGGTGCTGAAAGAGGCGCGAAGGGTGCAGAAAGAGGCAAGAGAAGTGCAGAAAGAAGCAACAGAGGTACAGAAAGAGGCAACAAGAGAGGTGCAGAAACAGGCAGGAAAGGTGCAGAAAGAGGAAACAGGGGTGCAGAAAAAGGCAAGAGAGGTGCAGAAAGAGGAAAGAGTGGTGCAGAAAGAGGCAAGAAGGGTGCAGCAACAAGCAAGAGAGGTGCAGAAAGAGGAAAGAGGGGTGCAGAAAGAGGCAAGAGGGGTGCATAAAGAAGCAAGTGAGGTGCAGAAAGAGGCAACAGAGGTGCAGAAAGACACAAGAGAGGTGCAAAAACAAGCAAGAGAAGTGCCGAAAGAGGCAAGTGAGGTGCAGAAAGAGGCAAAGGGGTGCAGAAAGAGGCAAAAGGGGTGCAGAAAGAAGTAAGATGTGCAGAAAGAAACAAAAGAAGTGCAGAAAGAAGGAACAGAGGTGCAGAAAGAGGCAAGAGGGGTGCAGAAAGAAACAAAAGAAGTGCAGAAAGAAGCAACAGAGGTGCAGAAAGAGGCAAGAGGAGTGCAGAAAGAGGGATGAGGGGTTCAGAAAGAAGCAAGAGAGATGCAGAAAGAAGCAAGAGAAATGCATAAAAAAGCAACAGACATGCAGAAAGGGGGAAGTGGGGTGGGGAAAGAGGCAAGAGGGATACAGAAATAAACAAGAGAGGTGCAGAAAGAAACAAAAGAAGTGCAGAGAGAAGGAACAGAGGTGCAGAAAGAGGCAAAAGGGGTGCAGAAAGAGGGAAGAGGGGTGTGAAAGAGGCACGAGAGATGTAGAAAGAAGGGACAGAGGTGCAGAAAGAAGCAAGAGAAGTGCAGAAAGAAGCAACAGAGGTACAGAAAGAAGGATGACGGGTGGTAAAAGAGGCAAGAGAAGTGCAGAAAGAAGAAACAAAGATGCAAAAAGGGGGAACAGAGGTGGAGAAAGTGGCGAGAGGGGTGCAGAAAGAAGCAAGAGAGGTGCAGAAAGAAACACAAGAAGAGCAGAAAGAAGGAACAGGGGTGCAGAAAGAGGCAAGAGGGGTGCAGAGAGAGGCAAGAGGGGTGCAGAAAGAGGTGGGAGAGGTGCACAAAGAGGCAAGAGGGGTACAGAAAGAGGCAGGAGGGGTGCAGAAAGAAGGAAGAGAAGTACAGAAAGTAGCAACAGAGGTACTGAAAGAGGCACGAAAGGTGCAGAAAGAGGCAGGAAAGGTGCAGAAAGAGGCAGGAAAGGTGCAGAAAGAGGGAATAGAGGTGCAGAAAGAGGCAAGAGAGGTGCAGAAAGAGGAAAGAGGGGTGCAGAAAGAGGCAAGAGGGGTGCAGAAAGAAGCAATTGAGCTGCAGAAAGAGGCTACAGTGGTGCAGAAAGACGCAACAGATGTGCAGAAAGACGCAAGAGAGGTGTAGAAAGAAGCAAGAGAAGTACAGAAAGAGGCAAGAGAATTGCTGAAAGAAGCAACAGAGGTGTAGAAAGAAGCAAGAGAAGTGCAGAATGAGGAAGTGATGTACAGAAAGAGGCAAGAGAGGTGCACAAAATGACAAGGGAACTGCAGAAAGAGGCAAGAGGGATGCAAAAAAGGGAAGAAGGGTGCAGAAACAAGCAAGAGAGGTGCAGAAAGAGGAAAGGGGTGCAGAAAGAGTCAAGAGGGGTGCAGAAAAAAGCAAGTGAGGTGCAGAAATAAGCAAGAGAGGTGTGGAAAGAAGCAAGAGGAGTGCAGAAAGAAGCAACAGAGGTGCAGAAAGAGCCAAGAGGGTGCAAAAAGAGGGAAGCGGGGTGCATAAAGAGGCACAAGGGGTACAGAAAGAAGCAAGAGACGTGCAGAAAGAAACAAAAGAAGTGCAGAAAGAAGGAACAGAGGTGCATAAAGGGGCAACAGGGGTGCAAAAAGAGGGAAGAGGGGTGGAGAAAGAGGCAAGGGGGTGCAGAAAGAAGCATGAGAGCTGCAGAAAGAAACAAAAGAAGTGCAGAAAGAAGGAACAGAAGTGCAGAAAGAAGGAACAGAGGTGCAGAAAGAGTCAAGAGAGGTGCAGAAAGAAGCAAAAGAAGTGCAGAAAGAAGCAACAGAGGTGCAGAAAGAGGCAAGAGGACTGCAGAAAGAGGGATGAGGGGTGCAGAAAGAGGCATGAGGGGTGCAGAAAGAAGCAAGAGAGATGCAGAAAGAAGCAAGAGAAATGCGTAAAAAAAGCAACAGACATGCAGAAAGGGAAAGTGGGGTGGAGAAAGAGGCAAGAGGGATACAGAAATAAACAAGAGAGGTGCAGAAAGAAACAAAAGAAGTGCAGAAAGAAGGAACAGAGGTGCAGAAAGAGGCAAGGGGGTGCAGAAAGAGGAAAGAGGGGTGTGAAAGAGGCACGAGGGGTGTAGAAAGAAGGGACAGAGGTGCAGAAAGAATCAAGAGAAGTGCAGAAAGAAGCAACAGAGGTACAGAAAGAAGGATGAGGGGTGGAAAAAGAGGCAAGAGAAGTGCAGAAAGAAGAAACAAAGATGCAAAAAGGGGGAACAGAGGTGGAGAAAGTGGCGAGAGGGGTGCAGAAAGAAGCAAGAGAGGTGCAGAAAGAAACACAAGAAGAGCAGAAAGAAGGAACAGGGGTGCAGAAAGAGGCAAGAGGGGTGCAGAGAGAAGCAAGAGGGGTGCAGAAAGAGGTAGGAGAGGTGCACAAAGAGGCAAGAGGGGTACAGAAAGAAGCAGGAGGTGTGCAGAAAGAAGGAAGAGAAGTACAGAAAGTAGCAACAGAGGTACTGAAAGAGGCACAAAGGGTGCAGAAAGAGGCAGGAGGAGTGTAGAAAGAAGCAACAGAGGTACAGAAAGAGGCAAGAGAGGTACAGAAACAGGCAGGAAAGGTGAAGAAAGAGGGAATCGAGGTGCAGAAAGAGGCAAGAGAGGTGCAGAAAGAGGAAAGAGGGGTGCAGAAAGAGGCAAGAGGGGTGCAGAAAGAAGTAATTGAGCTGCAGAAAGAGGCAACAGTGGTGCAGAAAGACGCAACAGATGTGCAGAAAGAGGCAAGAGAGGTGCAGAAACAAGCAAGAGAAGTACAGAAAGAGGCAAGAGAATTGCTGAAAGAAGCAACAGAGGTGTAGAAAGAAGCAAGAGAAGTCCAGAAAGAGGCAAGTAAGGTACAAAAAGAGGCAAGAGAGGTGCACAAAATGACAAGGGAACTGCAGAAAGAGGCAAGAGGGATGCAAAAAAGGGAAGAAAGGTGCAGAAACAAGCAAGAGAGGTGCAGAAAGAGGAAAGAGGAAAGAGGAAAGAGGGGTGCAGAAAGAAGCAGGTGAGGTGCAGAAATAAGCAAGAGAGGTGTGGAAAGAAGCAAGAGGAGTGCAGAAAGAAGCAACAGAGGTGCAGAAAGAGGCAAGAGGGTGCAAAAGGAGGGAAGCGGGTGCATAAAGAGGCACGAGGGGTACTGAAAGAAGCAAGAGACGTGCAGAAAGAAACAAAAGAAGTGCAGAAAGAAGGAACAGAGGTGCATAAAGGGGCAACAGGGGTGTAAAAAGAGGGAAGAGGGGTGGAGAAAGAGGCAAGAGGGTGCAGAAAGAAGCATGAGAGCTGCAGAAAGAAACAAAAGAAGTGCAGAAAGAAGGAACAGAAGTGCAGAAAGAAGGAACAGAGGTGCAGAAAGAGGCAAGAGGGGTGCAGAAAGAAACAAAAGAAGTGCAGAAAGAAGCAACAGAGGTGCAGAAAGAGGCAAGAGGACTGCAGAAAGAGGGATGAGGAGCAGAAAGAGGGAAGAGTGGTTGAAAGAGGCACGAGGGGTACAGAAAGAATGGACAGAGGTGCAGAAAGAAGCAAGAGAAGTGCAGAAAGAAGCAACAGAGGTGCAGAAAGAGGGATGAGGAGTGGAAAAAGAGGCAAGAGAAGTGCAGAAAGAAGCCACAGAGATGCAAAAAGGGGGAACAGAGGTAAAGAAAGTGGCGAGAGGGGTGCAGAAAGAAGCAAGAGAGGTGCAGAAAGAAACAAAAGAAGAGCAGAAAGAAGGAACAGGGGTGCAGAAAGAGGCAAGAGGGGTGAAGAAAGAGGCAAGAGGGGTGCATAAAGAGGTAGGAGAGGTGCACAAAGAGGCAAGAGGGATACAGGAATAGGCAGGAGGAGGGAAGAAAGAAGGAAGAGAAGTGCAGAAAGAAGCAACAGAGGCACAGAAAGAGGCAAGAGAGGTGCAGAAACAGGCAGCAAAGGTACAGAAAGAGGGAACAGGGGTGCAGAAAGAGGCAAGAGGGGTGCAGAAAGAAGCAAGTGAGCTGCAGAAAGAAGCAAGTGAGCTGCAGAAAGAGGCAACAGAGGTGCAGAAATATGCAAGAGAGGTGCAGAAATAAGCAAGAGAAGTGCAGAAAGAGGCAAGAGAATTGCTGAAAGAAGCAACAGAGGTGTAGAAAGAAGCAAGAGAAGTGCAGAATGAGGATGTAATGTACAGAAAGAGGCAAGAGAGGTGCACAAAATGACAAGGGAACTGCAGAAAGAAGCAAGAGGGATGCAAAAAAGGGAAGAAGGGTGCAGAAACAAGCAAGAGAGGTGCAGAAAGAGGAAAGAGGGGTGCAGAAAGAGTCAAGAGGGGTGCAGAAAGAAGCAAGTGAGGTGCAGAAATAAGCAAGAGAGGTGTGGAAAGAAGCAAGAGGAGTGCAGAAAGAAGCAACAGAGGTGCAGAAAGAGGCAAGAGGGTGCAAAAAGAGGGAAGCGGGGTGCATAAAGAGGCACGAGGGGTACAGAAAGAAGCAAGAGACGTGCAGAAAGAAACAAAAGAAGTGCAGAAAGAAGGAACAGAGGTGCATAAAGGGGCAACAGGGGTGCAAAAAGAGGGAAGAGCGGTGGAGAAAGAGGCAAGGGGGTGCAGAAAGAAGCATGAGAGCTGTAGAAAGATACAAAAGAAGTGCAGAAAGAAGGAACAGAGGTGCAGAAAGAGGCAAGGGGGTGCAGAAAGAGGAAAGAGGGGTGTGAAAGAGGCACGAGGGGTGTAGAAAGAAGGGACAGAGGTGCAGAAAGAAGCAAGAGAAGTGCAGAAAGAAGCAACAGAGGTACAGAAAGAAGGATGAGGGGTGGAAAAAGAGGCAAGAGAAGTGCAGAAAGAAGAAACAAAGATGCAAAAAGAGGGAACAGAGGTGGAGAAAGTGGCGAGAGGGGTGCAGAAAGAAGCAAGAGAGGTGCAGAAAGAAACACAAGAAGAGCAGAAAGAAGGAACAGGGGTGCAGAAAGAGGCAAGAGGGGTGCAGAGAGAGGCAAGAGGGGTGCAGAAAGAGGTAGGAGAGGTGCACAAAGAGGCAAGAGGGGTACAGAAAGAGGCAGGAGGTGTGCAGAAAGAAGGAAGAGATGTACAGAAAGTAGCAACAGAGGTACTGAAAGAGGCACGAAGGGTGCAGAAAGAGGCAGGAGGAGTGTAGAAAGAAGCAACAGAGGTACAGAAAGAGGCAAGAGAGGTGCAGAAACAGGCAGGAAAGGTGAAGAAAGAGGGAATCGAGGTGCAGAAAGAGGCAAGAGGGGTGCAGAAAGAAGCAATTGAGCTGCAGAAAGAGGCAACAGTGGTGCAGAAAGACGCAACAGATGTGCAGAAAGAGGCAAGAGAGGTGCAGAAACAAGCAAGAGAAGTACAGAAAGAGGCAAGAGAATTGCTGAAAGAAGCAACAGAGGTGTAGAAAGAATCAAGAGAAGTGCAGAATGAGGCAAGTAAGGTACAGAAAGAGGCAAGAGAGGTGCACAAAATGACAAGGGAACTGCAGAAAGGCAAGAGGGATGCAAAAAAGGAAAGAAGGGTGCAGAAACAAGCAAGTGAGGTGCAGAAAGAGGAAAGAGGGGTGCAGAAAGAGTCAAGAGGGGTGCAGAAAGAAGCAAGTGAGGTGCAGAAATAAGCAAGAGAGGTGTGGAAAGAAGCAAGAGGAGTGCAGAAAGAAGCAACAGAGGTGCAGAAAGAGGCAAGAGGGTGCAAAAGGAGGGAAGCGGGTGTGAGAAGTTGGCCTGGCATATGCTGTCCACTAATTATAGTGGGCACCTTGCACCAGTCCAAACAACCCCTTATTGGAGATAGGTTAAAGACAACCTTTATTGAAAGCTATCCTAGTGGTAGCTATGGAGAGCAGCCTTCAGGCTAAGTCTTGAAGGAATGTAAAGCAGCTTGTTTTACCAGTCTATAATCTCTTGAGTGACCAAATGAAAGAGGACCACACCAGGTATATATTCAAAATATATGTATTTATTGTAAACACACCCCTCTAGTCTCTTTATGAGGCTAGAGTTCGAAGTACATAAGTTATAAGTTTGTTATCTACAGTAATAGCACAAATACACGTTTGAGCCCTAGGGGCGTACCAAACCATATACCAATAAAGTGGTATAAGAACCACGACTGAGCTAGACACAGGGCCTAGAGCCTGTAGAAGTGCTTGGACCACAAGGAACCACCCAAGGTAGTGACACAGGGGACCCACGGGGACGCGTGCAGTGTATGAACACAGCCGCGAATCGCCGTTAACTTCTATGGGGAAAGTCGCGGTTTGAATTTAAAAGAAAAGGGACACTTAGAGGAGGACTTGGAGCAAACCCTTTGAGAACTAGGCTGTTCTAGTGTCAATACCCACGGGAGCACCGGAGTACTCGAGTTACCTCACCCAGGGAGCCGGGTGCATAGGTGTCTTTCGGGGTCGGGTTTCGTCGTCGCTTTCAATGGCGATCTGCTGCAAAGTGCTGCTGGCGGCCAAGTCGAAAGTGTTCGGGCGGATCCAAAGGTGGATCGAAGATCTGAAGAACCAGAAAGCAGAGGGGACAGAGTCTGGGTCACTAGCCAGTGACCAGGAAGGCGATGAGCAGATGCCCACCGATGTCGAGTGCTTCAGGTAGGTTGACAGTCGTCTTGACTCTTCAGCCACGAGGTCCAGGAGGCGTCGACGACAACCAGGAGCAGGATTCGAGCTGTCCCACAACGTCTGTCGATTGCAGGGGTGTCGGTGACCGGATTGGACCCAACAAGCCTTGGCAACGGCAAGTCTCATGGAAATGGAAGAAGGACGATGTTGCAGACCAGCAAGGCCTGTGGGACTCACCCAGCGAGGGTAAGTCAGGGCACGCCTGGAGCAACCAGGGAGCCCAAGCAAAAGAAGATTGGCCTTCGGGAGGGCCTACTAGCCAACAGACTAGCGACCGCAAAGGAGCCTCAAGTTGACGCACGTGGAGCTGGCTCACAGCGCACTCGTGGAGTGAAGGCCAGTGATCTTCAGTGCAGTTGGTGCTGGAGGCTGGGGCTACTCGGAGCCCAAAGCACGACTTTGTGGGAGACCCAGAAGAGGATGCACTTGCAAATGCGATCAGTGTCCAGGGGTCACGGTTCCACGTTACCCACGACAGCTACAGGACTCAGCTTTGCTGGGGACTCAGGGCAGCCTCGGCAAAGTCTGGAAATCTACCTCTGGTGATGCAAAGACTTCGGCGTCCGGCGGGAGCTTCAGCGATGCAGACCGGACAATTGCTTCTTTGGTGCCTGCCAAGCAGGGGAGTCACTCCTTGACCCCAAGGGAGATTCTTCAGTCCTCTAATCTTGAAGTAGAGCGTCGAAGGTCCAGGATTCTGTGTCAGAGTTTCGTCCAGGCTAATCTAAAGTCCTAAGGACTGGGGTCCCATACTTATACTAAGGTAGGGGGTTGGACATACTCTGTGGCCCCACCTATGGGAGGGTCAGGGCAGAGGGGTGGTTACAGCCCTTTCCCTTTGTCCAGTTTCACGCCAGAGCAGGGGCTGGAAGCCCCTGAGCCGGTTTGAACTGGGGTATGCACAGGGACACCAAATGTGCCCCCAGTGCAGGACTTCAAAGCACCAGAGAGTGCTCCCGCCCAGCCCCAATACACACTATCCTGTCTGGGGAGGTGGTTACACCTCCCTGGGACAGGAAACCTATTGTCCAGGCCTCCCCTGCCGGAGTTTCAGTCAGCAGCAGGAGGCCAGACTCGTGTCTGTGGCAGCAGCATCCATTTTGTGATGCCAGGGCTCTGGAAAGTCAGTACCGGGTATACCGGTGTGTACATGTCTCTCCCTCTAGAAGGGTGGAATGCTACCCCCGCCGCCAGAACTGGCGGGGGGGGTAGTATTCCAAGATGTTTGACACCAAACACAACATGTTTCCGTGCAGCCATCCCAAAGTTAGCATTTAACGCGAGGTTATAATGCGCTTAAGAGTATATGGTCGGGCTGCACTACAAACAGCATCAGAGAAGGGTCTCCGAACGCTGCAGAGGGGCCCAGCTCATGCAGGGGCACCCTCTCACATAGGGACCACGCACTCTGCCTTCAGGATTGATAAGGCCTGCCATAGGAGTGACTTATAGGTTTATATGTGTGTATGTATGTAGTGATATAGGTAGCCTATATCACAGTAAGGGGTGCATGCACCACCTTACCCAGGCTGCAGTAGCAGACCTGTGGTGTCATTTTGGATGGCCTTCCAGGGGTGGCACAATACATGCTGCAGCCCCTGGTAGGCCTCTGAGGTACCTATGCCCTGGGTACATAGTATACCATATACTAGGGACTTATAAGGGCACTCCAGATTCCAATCAGAGATGTGCCTAAGGCACATGGAAACCATTTTAGAGAGGAAGCAGCTAGGCTGGGGTTCTGATTAGCAGGGCCCCAGCCAGACTAAGGTCGAAAAACAGTGAAGCATCAGCAAAAAGTGGGGGTACCCATGTGAAGCAGATCCTACTCTCCTACACAACCTCCCCCAAATGTAGGGACATTAAACTAACCTTGCCCAGTTAAGTCTTCATGTTCTAAGTGGAAGTACCTAGAGAGTCCATCTGCATTGGCATGGTTACTCCCAGGTCTATGTTCCACTGTGAAGTCCATCCCCTGTAGGGAAATGGACCACCTAAGCAGTTTGGGGTTTTCACCCTTCATTTGTTTTAGCCATAAGAGGGGCTTATGGTCTGTTTGAACAAGGAAGTGAGTACCAAACAAGTATGGCCTCAACATCTTCAGAGCCCAGACCACAGCAAAGGCCTCCCTCTCAATGGCTGACCAACGTTTCTCTCTAGGGGTCAGCCTTCTGCTAATAAAAGCTACTGGCTGATCCTGACCTTCATCATTCAATTGTGACAGTACAGCCCCTGCCCCCAATTCAGATGCATCTGTTTGGACAATGAACTTCTTGGAGTAATCAGGACTTTGTAGAATGGGAGCAGTGCACATGGCCTGCTTCAGGTCATCAAATGCCTTTTGACAGCTAACTGTCCACTGAACCTTTTTGGGCATTTTCTTGGAAGTTAAGTCATTCAGGGGTGTCACTATTGATCCATACCCCTTGACAAATCTCCTATAGTACCCAGTCAGGCCTAAAAAGGCTCTCACCTGAGTCTGGGTAGTTGGAGCAGTCCAGTCCATGATGGTCTGGATCTTGCTCTGCAGTGGTTGAACCTGGCCTCCACCCACAAGGTGGCCCAGGTACACAACCTGACTCTGCCCTATCTGGCACTTTGTGGCCTTGATAGTCAGGCCTGCTTTCTGCAGGGCCTGCAAAACATTTCTGAGGTGGACCAGGTGATCCTCCCAGGTGGAGCTAAAGACAGCAATATCATCTAGATATGCTGCACTATAGGCTTCCAGACCTGTAAGGACTGTATTCACCAACCTCTGAAAAGTGGCAGGTGCATTCTTCAGACCAAAGGGCATCACCACAAATTGATAATGCCCACTAGGGGTTGAGAATGCTGTCTTTGGCTTTGCATCATCAGCTAGTCTGATCTGCCAGTAGCCAGCTGTCAGGTCAAATGTGCTTAGATACTTGGCTGAGGCCAAAGTGTCTATTAGCTCATCTGCCCTTGGTATTGGATGGGCATCAGTCCTAGTGACTGCATTGAGACCCCTGTAGTCCACACAAAACCTCATCTCTCTTTTCCCACCATTGGTGTGAGGTTTTGGCACAAGGACCACTGGACTAGCCCAAGGGCTATCTGAGGGTTCAATAACTCCCAAATCCAACATCTTCTGGACTTCTGTCCTGATACAGTCCCTGACATGGGCAGGTTGCCTATAAATCTTATTTTTAATAGGCAGACTGTCCCCAGTGTCCACTTCATGAGTGCACCAGGTAGTCTGACTGGGTGTCAGCAATACGAACTGGAACGAAGTACA